>RJWJ010011559.1:0-44145 GCA_004363605.1 Indri indri | reverse complement strand
TATGGCTGCTTTCCACCCTGCTCGCAACACCCTTGCACTGAATTGATTTGATAACCCATCAGTTAGTTGCAACCCTCCATTTGGAAGACCCTGTTCAAGGGATCCTTAGCTCTTCTGATACCTTTCTAGAAATTACACTGAACCAATCTGGCCGATGTGAAAACTAACCCTTCTCCTGTGTCATACTCAGCCTTTCTTTTCCATTTACTTAGATTCAGCAATTAAGCTCTTGCTGTTTAATATTATACCTGATTGGCTTATCTAGGGAACTTCTCAAGCATTTCTAAAATGTTTCATTGTAAGCAGTGTTATGCCCCCCTTTTTAATTTATTTTTAAATAAAGGTTTAGTGGAAACTAACGGGAATTAAAGTGGACACAAATTCCATTCAAGTGCTAGTTATTTATTCATTAGATTCCAGCAGTGACTTTTTATGTGATATAATGGAGTCCATTAGTGGAAGAGGTAGAGAAACAGTGATCCTGGCTTTTTTTAGAACACCTTTTTGGCAACTGGTCTTTATTGCCATATTTTTGAATTAGGGTGGTATTATTTCTGAGCATAATAAAATTTAGAGACATTAAATCACAGACTTTTGCTGTTGAAAAGACTTTGGAATTTTTTTCCCCCTTCAGACCTAATTGGGCCCTTAAAGGCCAAATTTCTCCAATACTTTCATTTTCCAAGCCTGTCAAGGAAGGACAATGTTGTTATTTATGTTGTGTGGCTCGTGAGATTGATGAGAAAGAGCTGAGGCAGAAGAAAACTTCAGAGTGATCTGGATATGTCTTTGTAGAATCTGAATTGCCAGGTGAAGGATGGTCCCTGGTCCATTTATTTATTGGCAGTGAGAATGGAATCAAAACAAATGGGCTTAAACTACAGCATGAAGAGCTCACGTAAAATATGAGAACATCTTCCAAATAAGGTAGGTTCTCTGATGCTAGAATAGGTTCTTCTGAGCATTTTTTTTTTTTTTTTTTTTGAGACACTCACACTCTGTCACCTGGGCTAGAGTGCAGTGGTGTCATCATAGCTCACTGCAACCTCAGCTCCTGGGCTCAAGTGATCCTCCTGCCTCAGCCTTCTGAGACTGAGCCTTCTGAGCCTTCTGAGACTCAGCCTAGCTGAGACTGCAGGTGCACACCACCATGCCTGGCTAATTTTTCTAATTTTTTGTAGCGATGGGGGCCTGGCTCTTTCTGAGGCTGGTCTTGAACTCCTAACGGGAAGAAATCCTCCTGCCTCGGCCTCCCAGAGTGCTAGGATTACAGGCATGAGCTATCGTGCCTGGCCTCCTGAGCATTTTTGATGTTAGCTGCCAACCTTTGTTCAGGTGGGCAGCCATCCATCCAGGTGGTTGGATGCTTTTAATAAGGATTCTTCTGAGTGCTAGTCATAGAACCCACTGTAGCTTGCTTCAACACAAGTAGAAAATTCACATTAGGGATACAGGGATAGGGTCCAGGTGCCATCTGCAACCTGGTCCTGAGGCTCTGGGAATTCCAGAAACCATTGTTGCCCTCTTCTCTGTTTCAGTCTGCCTGGCTGCTTAATTCTTATTCCGCTTTTCTTGTCCCAAGGGCAGAACTCTGTGTGAGGGTACTTGTTGCAGGGTAAGCCACACACAAGGCTGATCTTTCTCTTATGATGACAGCTTCAATTTCCTGGGGAGTGTCCCTTTAGTGCCCAGCTTGAGATCACCCAGAGGTGGGCAGGGGTGGGACCTGGGGAGAGGACTCCAGGCTAACCCCAAGCTCTATAATGTTACTGGGTCATTTCAGCAAGTCGTGGGGCACTTTTGCTTGTCAATGATTAAGTGGTGCTGCTAGCATTTATTGGGTGGGGACCAGGGACGCTAAACATCTGTAATGGGTAGAAGACTTGTATATCACACAGTGTTTCCTGGGACCCACTACTAGATAGTCATGGACAAATAAAGCCTGAACCTAGACCTAACTTGCATTGTAAACAAATAATTTTTGCACATTTTAAATAAACAGTGATCTTTGTTTTGGTGGGAAATTTACCATTTTGGAAACCCACACCCCACACAGCATCACCACCATCACCTGTTATCAGTCCATGTTTGCAGCTGACCCATTTTTTGATTTTACATTAAAGTGCAAGCCTCTAGTGACTCTATTATGCCCTCTAGAATGGTCTCGTCTAACTAATTGCATATGGAAATACATTAGGTTTGTCATAAGTTACTTTCCTTTTGTTCTCATTTATGTCATTCTTAGGACATTACATGTCTATGTTTGAAATTGTGTTCAGGTAGGTTAACTAAGAATTTGATTCCAGGTAGTAAAGGGGTGTTATAAGTTTGCTATAAGCCAGGGACTTCAGAGCTGATAGAATTTAGAACACAGCACTAGGCAAAATGGTTTGTGAAGTAATTTTTTCCCTTTAGCCTAGTGATTCATTTGAATGAATACTCATAATGCCAAGCATTTAAGGAAAGCAAACTGTGGCCCATACATTGGGTGCAGCAGGTAAAAGAAATAGAGCTGTGGGCCCCAGGCATATTGGTTCTCCCCCAGCCCAGCCCATGTGTGGTGGACTGTCCTCGGTGCAGAACTGCCACTCACCCATATGTGTGGTCTGTGGCTCTTGCTAGGCCAGGGCTCCCATGTAGGTCTCCTGGTTTCCACATCATTCTCGAATAGCTGCAGAAGGGGGTGAAATCAGATTATTCCATGAGTTTCATATGAACTGCTGCAGACTACTTTGCACAACTTCAGGGGGACCTGTGAGCTTGCATGAGAAAACATTATGCACCTTCAATTTCACTAATCTCTAGCCAAAATTTAAAAGTTCTTCCACTTTTGAATGTTGGCTGTAAATTACAGTAGGATTAGAATTGTTTGTGACTTTGTCACCAATAAAAATCCAATATTTTCATATCTTATTACAGATAATTAACAGATACCTTGAAATATCAATACTTACCACTTTGAAATTATGGTGGTGGTTACACCTGCTGCTAGGCATGTTTTTTAATGTATTAATAAACAAGCACATGTAGTACTATATCACAATTTAAAAAATATTTGGGTAGCTCTATTTAAATATGATTGATTCCCTTTGCAATCCTGTATATTTCATTTTATGCATTTAAAAAATCCTTCTGAGAAGGTGTCCACAGGCCTCTCTAGTCCCCCAAGGGGTATGTGGTACTGACATGGTAGAGTGGGATTGTGGTGTGTTCTGGACCCTACACGTGCCACCGCTCTCCTGTTCCTTCTCTTCTCAGGAGTTGACCTCCTGCTGACCTGGCTTTTCCTTGAGGGTGTCAGATGTGGGATGTGGAGTGAATATGGGCTTATCTCCAGTTGGCTTATTTTCTTCTTAGACCTGGTCAAAGAATTCAGCTCTACCCTTGGCTCACTCTTTTACTATTCATGAAAAGGCAAGTTAGTCAGAACATTCCTCCAGCAAGGCTGTGTCTGTCAGTACAAGGTACACGATGCATTTAAAGCCAAAATGTGCTGGTTATTTGAATCCTAAACAGACGTATGATTTCTGCTTCAGTTTTTCAAGTGGAGAAAAACCACAGACATTCTGTAGGAAAAGTCCCCATAAATACACCAGCACCCTGTTTTCTGCTTCGTATACTTCAGAGCTACATGATCACTGATGTGACTCTAAGAAATGCCCCGTTGCCCAGGAAGGATGTTGTACAAGTGTCTGCCGGGGGGGTGTTTCCTCTTGCCATTTCGCTTGTGGGGGAAGGAGCATACCCCAGAAATTAGGGTGTGGCTCTGTAGGCATGCACTTCATCTTGCTTGCTAGCTTGCCACCCAGCAAGTCCAGCCTAGAGGGTGCTGTGCTGCCGCTTTATCACTGGATTTCTGGGAGTGGAGTCAACTTTTTTCTGTTTCTGGAAACTTCTGTTGATAGGAAAATGACAGCCAAGGAAGAGCTTTTTGCACTGTTCCTTGCCGTCCTCCAGACATGGAGTCATTATTGTTCTGCCATGTGCATCTTTTTCCTCTCATAGCTTCTAAGTCTATATTTAGAGCATGAAAATGCTGAACATTTCCTTTCTAATTCTTTAGAAGTTGGAGTGGGGGAGGGCTTGTCATGTATTCAACACTAATCCCTTGGACAACTGTATTCAATGATAATGGGAATAATAATTTTTCATTCTTTGTTACAAAAAATACTATGCTGAAGATTGGAATCCAGTAGGCTCAAAATTTTCCCCTTCATTTTTCTATGGATTTAGCTACTGATCAAATTTCTCACTGAGCATAAGCCACCCCCATAAGGAAGTAGGAGCAATCCCATTACGTTATATTCCTACTGCTCATTTAAGAGCTAAGGAGAATGTATATGTGTGTTTAACAAGCTTATCAATGAAGTGACAGCATCTCATCTTTTTTTGTGTGTGTGAGCAGGAATAGCAAAGTGCTATTGCTTCCTGAGGCACTGACTGATATTACAGATTGGTGTACAAGATTGTGGGTACAATTGACGAGGCCTAATTTTTAAAGCGAGATACCTAAGATCCTTTTATCCAGAAGCTGTCCTTTTTTATCATTGGATCTATAAGACCAGGGGTTTTTTGTTTTGTTTTTGTTTTTGGCTTGAGAAAGCAAGAAATTCATGAAATTCATTGTCTGAAAGGTGACAATTTCATTCAGTTTGATGGATCTCCTCCCTCCCCTGAATCTGACCACATTCTCTTGGCCCGTTTCATAGAGATTTGGTTTGGGGTGAATTGTCTTAATTTTACTTTGTGGAGAGAGTAAATAAAGTCCAGATCTAGGATATCTGAGTTGAAATAGCCATGAGTGATTCCTTTTCTGGTCAGATAGATGACAATTCATTATGCAGCTGCTGGACACAGATAGACCATATCACTATAAAAAATGGCAAATACAGGTTCTTTATTCTACTTGACAACTCAAACTGGAGGACCTCACTTGGGGACAAACACTTTTTCCAGAGAGTGGACCTTTCCAGTGTGGCAGCTGTGTTCAGCTAATACTAGGCACTCCCATTACCAAGCCTGGTGCATACTGTCTAATTTCATGCTTGGGACAACCTCGTATATTAGGTCTTCTTATTTTCATTGGATGAACGTGAAACTGTTGTATGGAGTAGTGAAGTGTCTTGCCTGCGATGACTTGCACAGTAAGCACTGTGACCATACAATTTACATCCAAAGCCGGACACTTGAGAATGAAAGGGAGTGCTACTGATGATTATGTTGAGGTAACAGGCATAAAAGGGGACATATGTCCTTGCTACTAATAAGGTTCAGATTGGAGGTTTAGTGCGGGTCTCTCATACCAGAGCCTGCCTGTTTTCCATTGCATGCGGTTAGGTCCGGCTGCTCCATCCATGGATGAATTGGTAAGGCACAGATCGAGGAACCGAGTCCTGCACTATGTGTAAAGACAAAGAGAAATGCCTCTAAGGCAACGTCACAGTTCCCTTTGGCCAGAGAAATCGATGTGCTTTAGCATCTACAAGAAAGACAAAGTAAGAGTCATAAAATCTCATATCCAGGGCAAACATCTTCATAGCCAGTGGCTGTTAAGATACAGAGCCATATAATAAATTCTTCAATAGGAAGGTATGTAGATACACATTTACTACTCCTGTTTTTGGTGCTGTGGCCATGGCTGTGTTATTATCAAGACAAATCTATGTGTGGTATAATCATTACTATAAGATACTAAGATAAAAATCCCAGGCACACTATGGCTCCTGACTCTCTGTGCTTCTGTGAGCCTTAGACATCCACGTGTGAACACACCTGGCGGAGGCTCAGACACGAAGATGGATGAAGCACAAGGTACTTATAAATGATATTACAGCCCAGCCATGAAAGGTAATCAAGAGCCTTGCACAGCACCCCAGGATTTATTTGTTCACACTGTCACATTCTCCTGTGGCCTTTTAAGCCAGCTGAGAGGTGTGAAAGCAAAAGTTTCCTAACAGGGCAGTTCTGTAAATACCACAGCCTATAAAACAGTCCTGCTAGATTACCATTTGTCATCAGGTCAGCAGTGCCAGAAAATGACTTGCCATCCAAAAGCCACTGCTGGCAGCCTAGAGCAAGCAGAGGGTTGGGCGGGAGTTACACACTTGCTCAGACATCTGGGAATCAGCTTTCAGCTGAGAGCTGATACTTGGCCTTCATTTGCTCCCAGATTAAGGGGGATCCGCCTTCTGACCCTTGGAGCACCGAAAAAGAATGAATCCTAAAGTAGGCAAGATGAAACTTGCCGGTGTTGAGGAAGACCTCCCCACATCAGGAGTGACTCAGAGAGAGACTCTGGGGTTCAGGGATTTCACCTGCCCCTGTGGTTGGTTTGAGCCACTGCCTGAAGAGGACAATGATCTCTGGTTGTCTTTGTGAAGAGCCAGGCTTTTTCCTGGAAATATGAGGACCACCAGCCATAAGAAAGGAGAAAAAGAACACAGGTTGGAAGAGAGGCGTGAGCAGGTGAAGCAAGGGGAGAAAAGAGGAATTGGGGTGGCCAGCAGCAGCCATTCTGCCATGGGACAGGACGCCGGAAAATGCAGAACAGCTGTGCTGCTGTGGGTCACGCCAGTCTGCGTAGAATGGGGAACCAGGCACCAGCTGGCAAGACAGGACATCTGGGGACTGGTGTTTTCCCTGGTACTAACTAGCCTTGCAAACCTCTGTCTCTTCCACAAAAGTGGGCAAGTTGGGTCAGATGTTCAGTGTGATTGCCAGCTGTAAACGTCTTTGTTGCTGAGCCAGTGAACCGTCCCTGGAGGGCCCACCAGCAAGTCTTGATAAACATTTGCTGAGTGCTTAATACCAGGCACAGGACACAAAGGTGAATGTAACACCTGTCCCCACATCCAGGGTGGGGCCCTGTAATAGACAGGTAATAGGAAGAATAGCTAACTTGTACAAAGCATGTATTATGCACTAGTGTTGTGGATACTTTCCATCAATTTATCTATATTAGCTAAATGGATTAGCAAAATGCATTAGTAAAAAAAAAAAGTAGTAGCTAGGTACTACTGTTCTAATTTTAGACACAAGGAAACTGAGGCACAGAAAGATGAAATAATTTGCCCCAGGTTTCATAGCTAACAAGCGGTGGAGCCAGAATTTCAACTGTTGGAGCCTGGCTCCAGAGCCCACACTGCGTGGCTACTATGGGGGGTGCTATGGTTTGAACGTCCGCTCCAAAACTCATGCTGTGATTTAATTGTAACAGTATTAAGAAGTGGGGCCCTTAGGAGGTGATTAGAGCCCTCATGAAAGAATTAATGCCATTATCGTGAGAGTAGGTTAGTTATTTTGGGAATGGGTTTCTGATAAAAAGGATGAGTTCAGCCTACTTCCTTCTCTCACACATTGGCTTCCACCTTCCCTCCTCCCCTTCCACTTTATGACACAGCAAGAAGGCCCTCACCAGATGCCAAACAGATGCTGGCACCATGCTCTTGGACTTCCCAGCCTTTAGGAGCATGAGCCAAATAAACTTCCGTTCTTTGTAAATTACCTAGTGTGTGGTGTTTTGTTATAGCAGCATAAAGTGGACAAATAAAGGGGGGATGTGGTGGTCACCACTGCTGTACTGCCAGCTGCCTGGGGGCAGCAACCATGTGTGCCCTATTAATTATTATATTTCTAGTACCTGGCCCAATGCAGGCTCTTGGGACATTTTTGTTGAATGGATGGATGGATAGATGGATCGGTGGGTGGATGGATGGATGAATGGGTAGATGGATAGAAAGATGGGTGGATAGATGGATGGATGTGTGGATGGATGGGTGGGTAGATGGATAGATGGGTGGGTGGGTAGATGGATGGGTAGATGGATAGATGGATAGGTGGGTGGATGGGTGGGTGGGTGGATGGATGGATGGGTGGATGGATGAGTGGGTGGATGGATGGATGGGTAGATGGATAGAAAGATGGGTGGATAGATGGATGGATGTGTGGATGGATGGGTGGGTAGATGGATAGATGGGTGGGTGGGTAGATGGATGGGTAGATGGATAGATGGATGGGTGGGTGGATGGGTGGGTGGGTGGATGGATGGATGGGTGGATGGATGAGTGGGTGGATGGATGGATGGGTAGATGGATGGATGGGTGGATGGAGGAGATAAACAGGGTCTTCAGAGAGCTTACAGCCTAATGAGGAAAACAGACCTATAAACAGCAAAGGCTAGTCAGTTTCAGATGGGAAGGGCACTTAGTGCAATCCAGGGCATCAGAGAAAGCTTCCTGGAGGTGGTGGTGCCTGATCTGAGCCTTGAAGATGCGCAGTTTGGGAGACTCAGATGGGAAAGGCACTGCCAGCAGAGGGGGCCATGTGGGCTACTCGAGCACTGCTGCCAATGTTAGCATTCCCAGGGCACAGAGGGCAGGGCAGGGGCTGCTGGGGTTGGGCCAGGCCAGGAAAGCCTTCCCTGGAATGGCATTTGGGCTTCCTTCTGAGAACAGCGGAGAGCACCAAAAAGGGTTTAAGCAGGGGCGTGGCTTGGGCAGATTTGGATTTCAGATGGGCTGTTCCTGGAAGAGGAGGGAACAGAATAAGACTGGGGCGGGAGGGGCAGGCTACTGCAGTGGTCCCCGCAAGAGGTCTGGGGAACCCGAAGTGGAGGGGGCAGGCAGAGGTGGCTGAGGGATGCGATGGGAGGATGACTTTTAATTTAGGGCGTGATGAGTTCAAGACGTCCTGGGGTTGCTGAAGTGTGGCACAAGTGTTCCCATGTGAGTACAAAGCTGCACTGAGCCTGGGAGGGTAAGGACCCGATACATGGGTTTAGGTGCTGCCAGCGTCAGGTAGCAGTTAAAGCTGGGAGACTGACTGTTATCACCCTGAAAAGAGCGTTACTCTGGAATAGCCAGTCCTTGGAAAATTCCTGCTTTTAGAGGCTGAGTCAAAGTGAAGGAGTGGCCAGAGAGGCCTGGTCCTGCCTGGGTGGAGCAGGGCCATGGATTTTATGGGACAGATAATCTTGACCTTAGTGGTAGTACTTTTGGGGCCCTTACCGTATGCTTGGAACATTAATGAGCACATTAGGTGCTTATACTTATTTGTTCTTCATAAAAACCCAGAGAGGTAAGTGTTATTCTGATCTCTATTTTACAGATGAGCAGAGTCAGGCACTGGGAGGCCAAGTCACTATTTACCTAAGGTCACATGTGTCACATGACCAGAGAGCACTGGGGAGCTAAGGCCTTCTGCACCTTCATCGCTTTTGTCAGTTTGGAAATCTCCAAAGACGTTTGCAAATCCTGTGGAATGAATCCAAGGCTGAGAAGGGAAAGAAGGTGGTAGGGCTGTCTTGACAACTGGAAGGGTTAAGGGGAGTGTTCATTTTGCTTTTTAAAGAATGAGAGAATTGCTCAAAGTCTTAGAGAAAGCGCCAGTTCAGAGGGAGGTTTCAAAGATACAGGCAGGAGGGGGTTTGGGGGCGTTAGGACAGATGTGAGACACAGCTCAAAGGTCCAGAAGAGAGGCGGCCTCCTGGGAGGAGGTTGGAGGGGTGGATCAGGAAGGGCAGAGCTGTTTCAGAACTGAAGGGGGGATTATGTGACTCCATTGGTACGGAATAGCCAGAATAGGTAAATCCACAGAGACAGGGAGCAGATTAGTGTTGCCGGGGCGGGGGCGATGGGGAGAGCCCTGTAAATGGGTCCGGGGTTTCTTTTGGGGGTGGCAGTAATGTTTTGGAGCTAGAAGTGATGCTCTCACAACATGGCGAATGTATACAATGCCACTGAATTGTACAGTTTTAAAGGTTGATTCTGTATTATGTTAATTTTATCTCAACTTAAAAAAAAAAATAGAAGGGGAGAAGTGGGCGGGCGGTGAAGTAGGGCATCTCCCTGGCCCTGGCTTGCTCCTCTTCACAAAGAGCAGGCCCTCAGCTTCGGGAGTGGAGGCCCAGACAGTGAACCTGGGTGAGGCGTGTCAGGGATGTGGCGCAGGTGGAGTGAAGACGGAGGTCACTGAACTCCAAACAGCCACTATGTTGCAAGTCCAGGGCGGTGAGTTCCGAAATTGGGTGCTCGGGATAATCCTTTGGCGAATGGGAAAGGAAGTGTGAAAACTTTATTTTTCCCCTAAAAATTAAGGTCTTAAGTTTTATGAATATTTATAAGTTGGCTGTAATACATGTTTTTAATTTTAAAATAAACTAACATATCTTAGGGTCGCGTGTTTATTTTGACGATGAAACGAGGGATGGAAATAGTTTTGAAGGCTACTGGGTTGGACAGGTACTTGGATGATGTCCTTGGGTCCTTGGGAGTGATGTCCCATGGGAGACCAGGTCATATTGCTTGTTGGAACAGATGCCTCGTGTCTCTGCACTGTCTCCAGGTGGACCAGCTAAGGGGTCCCTTCCACAAAGGGCATGAGGTTACCTTGGCCTGCCTGGCTCTTTCCAAACTCATCATGCTGTGCAGACCACCTTTTTAAAGTGATCACAAACCATTTGCTGAATACTCACTTGTAGAACTTGAATACTCATCAACATCAATAGTTTCTGGAATTCTTCCTAACCCCAGGCCTGTTTTTTGGGAAATCGGGCTGTTCTCTCCCTCCATCCCACCTTCTTCTGACTTCTTGTATATGCATTGATGGCTCCTCCTTCCTTCCAAGAGATTATGACCTAGGAAGCTGGGATGCAACTTTCCTGAGCCTTAGAATTTGAACAGAAAGTAACAAAATCTGAGGGGTGAGGGGCAAGAGAAAGAGCATCGCCCCGAGCTAGGATGACTTGCCTCCCAATTCTGACTCTGCTGTTACTAGCTGTGTGCTTCTGGGCAAGTCACTTAACCTCTCTGACTTCCAGTTTCATTTTAACATTGAAGAGGAGACAGTGGGAAAAACGAAAGGACTTAATGACATGTGAAAGTCCCTTAAACTTGCTAGGACTTAACAATATTGCCAGTCCTTTCTCCTTGACACCCCCGACCCCTCCTCCAGCCTCTCCATGCTCACCTCTTGTTCATTTCCACCTGGAGGAAAAGGCAGTTGAGAACAAAACGTGTGCTGCTGAGAATTCCTGTTAGACTGTTTTAAAGGAGTCTGTGTTGTTGGGTAACCTGCTCTTTTCCCTGTGATCTCTCTTTTGTGGGTTCTTTCCCCCAGTCTATTCTGCTTTAAGGAGAGTTTGGGGCATTGTTAGTTGTGTTGTGGTGTTTGGCTAACTTTGAAGCGACTCATTAATTATGAGCTTCGCCCATCTCCATTAAATGCCTTAATGAGGAACTGATTTCCTAAGGGGCAAAAAAAAAAAAAAAAAAAGCCACCCTACTCTCATAGCCCATTGCACATAAAATCAAAGGAAATTAGTTTTGAAAACATTCAGAATCAAAATGTTTGAGGGGGGTCCTTTCAGAAGCTCCCTGGTAGTTATGGGATGAGAACCTACCAATGCGAAGGTAATGCTTTTGTCTCTGTGGACTTGAGATGGCCTGGGGACCTCCCTAGCCTGTCTGCCAAGTTCTGCAGGCCGGGCCTTCCCAGATTGCGGGGTACATATGTCTGCAGCCATACGCCTGTGTGCTGGGCCTGACAATGCCATCCTCTCCTGCATTTCACTGGAGTGTTGTATTACTTCATGAACAGAAGGAATGTTAAAAATTCTGGAGTCATTAGAAAAGTGTGGTTATGGAGAAAAATAGGCTTTTGAGTTTCTTAGCTTAGTCTGTTACTAGAATAAGAAGGTGTGGTGGTCCCTTCCCATCCCAAGCAAATATTTTATTGTTTAGTTAAAAATAAATACCTTTTCAATTATAACTGGAATTTCAACACAAATGTTAATGTAGTCTGGGTGCGCGCTCTCTCTCTCTCTCTTTTCCTGAGAGAGTGATTTTGTACCATCAGGCTGTTTTGAAGTTCTTAATCATTGTATTTCTTTATTAGAAAGGTGGGATAATGGTATAGCATGGATGTGAGCTCTAGAATACTGTAATTCGGGAAAAAGAACCTAGCACTGTACCCAAAGTATAGTAGCCACTCAATACATGGTAAATGCTATTTCAAATTCAGATTAAAGAAAAAAGTGTTCAGTTTCTATGCAGGCAGCATAGCACTGTATGAAAAGGAGCCTATTGATTAAACACTTAAAAAGTTTCAAAAAGCCCCCTTTAAATCCCAAGATATTGGCACTCATGTGATGGATGTCTTGAGGCAGATAAAACAGTTGGGTCTTTTTAGTGGAAGAAACAGGGATCTTTTCACATGAGGTGGTACTTGAAAAGTATTGCTGTAATTAAAATATATAGTGTAGTTAGTTTTCAGTAAATGTACATTTTTCATGTCTTGAAGGAGCCTTACAGAGTTACTTAAAAAAAAAAAAAGGAAAAAGATGAAAGGAAGAGTCTGTACTGGAAATTAGCATGTGATTGAAGTTGGTTTTTGTTTGTTTGTCTCCGGCTGAGGTCTTACACCTAGTGGTGGAACTAGTGGGGTGAGCAGTCCTGTAGCTCTTCTCTGATTGCACCCTCCCCTCCGCCTCCTCCCTCTCTACCCAGAAGCCTGAGCGCATGGGAAAAAACATACTCTGAATTCTTACTGAAAGTTGGCATTTTCTTCAGTTATGAATGTAGGCAACGGACCAAAGTAGTATCAGAAGTACCTTGACCATTGTCATCTATAAATCTATAGCGTGTTGCAGTGGTTGCGGAGATCTCTAAATATTTTTTCCACCCATCATTATTTCAAAATGACGGTAGATAACAGAACCACTTTTAGATCTTATCAGTTGGTGTATTAATAAAGAGGTACTCACACCATATCACAATGTAAAAATTTTGTAATAACTAAATCTAAGTATAATTTGTTTGCTTTGTAATCCTTTGTGTTTTATTTTATGCATTTAAAACATTATTTGGAAGGAACATCCATGGGCTTCACCAGATTGCCAGTGGAGGGCATACCAAAGGTTAAGACCCCTGATCTGGCATCTCTGGTCTCAGTTTTATCCTAACTGACAGAGGAGTGGCTCTTAACCCTGGCTGCCCATTGGAATCACCTGGGGGAGTTTCAAGACTCCCAGTGCCAGGGACACACTTCAGACCAAGTTGGTGCTCGTCCAAGGCTGGCCCCATGACTGCAGGGGGTTCCTGTGTGCAGTGGAGGTTGAGGATCATTGGTCTAAGTGTTCATACAACCCAGCCTACTTCCCTCTCTTCCTCCTTTCTGATTCTTTAAATAAGAAATTAATTTTCATGCTCGTGATAGAAAATTCAAACTGTACAGAAGAGCTCGTGTCTCTCACCTTCATAGAAATAACTATTTCTGACAAGTTTTATGCATAATATTATAGACACACACACACCCCCATACCTATATCCATGCTGGGATTATACTGTGCAAGTTATACTGTACGTACTACACGTGTTTTTTCACTTACATAGTAGAGAGCTCTTATTTACCAATTTCTGAGCTAGTTGTTTGTCCTTGAGATTAAAATTCTCTTTCTTTGGCATTTTTGATTTGCCTAAAACTAGGGAGCCTGATCCCTCTGGGCTCAATTCAGGAGTAACTTGGAGACTATTGATCTTCGCTCCCTCTTATAAGAAATAGTGCAGTGGGGAGGAAAGAACAGCCTTAGGGTCAGGTCCAGGCAAGTTGCTCATTCATCTCTGAATCTTTTTACTCATCTGGTAGGTAGAGATAAAGAAGGCTTCCTTACAGGGCCGTTGTGCAGTGTATCTGAGGTCAGTTGACATGTAACTATTGCCATTATCCTCTTTGTAGATTGTAGTCCCCAAAGGAGCTTGAAATGTTTTATGGGCCCCTCAGAGTTCTTTTCCCTATTAGTAAGCAGGTAGCAGAAAGCAAAGATAAGTAAAACGTCCCTGTGCGCCTGCTACGGACAGAGTTTAGAGACCCTCAAGCCATGGCTTGGGACTGCTGTGGTCATTTGATTGGATTTGCAGCTGGGTTCGAAGCCACATGGATGTTGAATGAGCTTTATCATCAGCTCTCCTCAGCCTAGTACTTATACATACCAGGAAAATAAACTTTTAGAAATGCCCCCCACATGCTCATCGGCCCACATCTGTGCATTTCATCTCATTTGCAGAAACAATTACGTTGAAAATGAGAGGCGGTATCAGAGCTCCTGGCAGGAAACAGAATTCACCTCAGATGGCTTGAGTGAAGACTAATGAAAGGAATAATTACAGAATTCCTGGTCGAGTTGAGGGATCCACCAAGGCATCAGGACTAACAACAGTGGATCACCGCTGGGGCTGAGGGGACAGGGCAGGAAGTCGAGGTGCTGCAGCACAGAGAGATCCGGGACTGTGGAGGAGAAGCTGCCAGAAGGAGCTGGTGTCCAGGAGGCAGGGGGCCAAAGATGTGGCACCCAGGGAGAGAGGGAGCTGGAAGAAATACCTGAGCTCTCTCTTCTTCCTCCAGTCACCCATGGCGTCCCAGGGTAGCTGAACCGGCAGGCAGGGGAGCGCAGGTGGTGTGGTCTACAGGTGGGCGTCAGCGGGCCGAGGATGGTGGGGCAAAGAGAGTAACCAGAGAACTGGCACAGAGGCTGTTGCATGTCAGGACCAGCTGAGGGCACTGGCGGGGTGCTGAGCACTGCGGTGGTTGCCAGTGGTGTTTCCTGTCCCTTGCCTCCTGGCATTTGGGTGGTTATTTGTTCACGCATCTTCTTTAAGCATCAGCAAGGCCGTTGAGGCAGAGAGAGAAGGAGAAATTGCTTCACATACTGGAAAGCAAACCCTCTGAATCATGATGCTATGTGTTTCCCCGAGCCCTGGCTCCCCTGGTGTCCTTCCAGAGAAGCTCTCCGTGTAAATTATCCCCTGGTTTCTCCATCCCACGCCCAGAAGCACTCCAAGTCTCAGTCCTGACTGCAGCTGGGCAGGCAGGCACACCAGAGGAGAGGATGTGGATTTGGAAACTCCCTCTCCTGTTTCTCCAGACACGTGCGCCTGGAGAGTTCCAGTCATCATCCGTGGTAGATAGAAGACCACATTGTGCTGGGTTTGCTCCCTTGGCCAGTGTGCAGGCTGGGCCTCTCAGAGCTCAAGAGAAGATGGGCTACTTTTATAATTTTAGCCTTTCAGTATATTTAAAAGGTGAGGAAATGTGTAACCCAGGATTAGAAATACCATAGATAATTTTAAATGTTTACATGTAAGACCTGAACACTTAACACAAAGAAACATAATACAATATGATCATGCTTTTTTTTTTTGAGGGTCTCGTTCTGTTGTCCAGGCTGGAGTGCAGTGGCATCATCATAGCTCACTGCAACCTCCAACTCCTGGGCTCAAGTGATCCTCCTGCCTCAGCCTCCCAAGTAGTTGAGAGTATAGGTATGCACCACCACACCTGGCTAATTTTAAAATTTTTTGTAGAGTCAGGGTCTTGCTGTGTTGCCCAGGCTGGTCTTGAACTCCTGGCCTTAAGCGACCCCTTCTGCCTTGGCCTCCCAAAGTGCTGGGATTGTAGGCATGAGCCACCTCTCCTGGCCCAGTCATGCTTTCTACAAGATAATTACAGAAGCTACAAAAATATGGAGACATAGCATACTATATATAGGTGGTGTGGTCTGGTTAATGGGATGTATGTTCAGAGTTATATGCTTTCAACCCCATTGTTTGTGTCTCTGTGAGGCCCCTATGACTCTGCTGGGAGAAAGTACCAGAAGTCTGAGGTTGTGAGTCGGGCTCATGCCACATCTGCACCCTACCCCTCCATGCACTGTATGCTTTGATTCCCCTGCCTCTAGGGCCCTCTCAGTCCCAGGCTGGGAAAGATTCAAGGTTGAGGTTTGCCTGCATCTTGCATAATTATGAGGCCCACGGGGTGGAGTGAGTGAGCTGGAAGCTTTCAGGAGCCTCTCGTTGAGCAGAGGCGTCCAGCTCACCACCACGGTAACAGCTTTCTTTCTCTTGCCAAATGTTGACCATTTTAGATCATTGCTGATCAGTAGAGGCTTCACCAAAGGAAAAGAAAGGAAGTACATGTAAAATCAGTATCTTTTTAATTTTTTAAAAATAATCTGTTGAAAAACTTGGGGTTAAAGAATTAACTGATCAATATGGTGAACTCCATCTCCACATGACATGCAGATGTGATTGAGACTAGCTTCTAGTTTTAAAAGAAAAGTATGAATCATTCTCTGACTTCAGCTGTCTGTCAGCAGTGCGTTAATCAAATAGCGCTTTGCCAAACTCAGTTGGTTAAGAAGGGCCAAAGGAGCTTGTTAAAAAGGCAGATCTCTGGATGCCGTCTCCCTGGGGTGGGGTGGGGGGAGTCCATATTTTTAACCAGGACCCCAAGGGGTTCAAGAAACATAGCTTAGGAAACACTGCAACATGGGAATACTGATACCTTCAAGACTTTTTTTAAGGTGCCGATGCATGATCAGGAGAAATCAGGAGTTCTTTGGTCTTGTCTTTTTTTTGTTAAATCAGAATTGTAAAATTATTCCTTCTGGACCTTCCTCCTGACTGTTTAGACCCCTGTTCTTCAGGCGAGCCTGTCACTGGCAGGATGGATGCGTAAGAAGTGACTTCCCTAGAGAGGGTTCTCGGTGTCACCTGGTGGGAGCTGCTGTCTTGTTTAAAAACAAAGAAATAAAACCCTGCATCAAACTCGGTGGTCTCCCAGAAGAGGTTGGAACAGTAATCCGGTGGTGTCTGTTTGTTTCCAGCCTGTGTTGTTATTAATCCTGTTACAAATAATAATGCTTCCCATTTATAGGCTCGCAGTCTTGGAGGAGTTTTCTGTGCTGCCTGCTAGGCCCTGCTGGGTGATTAAGCCACTCACTCAGCATCTTACAGGCCACTCGAGGACTATTTGCTCATAGCAGACGACTGCACTGCTCTGTGCGTTCGATGAGTGGCATGTTAACTCCTGCTTGTGGCTCCTTGGGAAGGGAGGGCCCTAGTGCTATGGGGGTTGAGGCCCAGAGACACAGGGTTCTCCGTCCTGTCTTATCCCTTTACTATCCTCACATCATTAGAAGCTTCTTGGCCTTTCCAGAAGGGCAAGGGCAGGGCTGTAGCTCTTTCTTGTTAAGGTTCATTATCCAAAAAAAAAACCTAAAAAATACCAAGAGCCCTACACAAGAGGTACTTAATTTAATACTTTTGTAAACAAGAGGAAGACATAGAATTTTTCACTCACCAGGTGTTGTAATTTCAATTTATAACACAGACTTCGTGGCCAATTAAGGCAACAAGCGTAAGGAAGAGGAACGTGGGAGAAAGGCATGGTAGGGGAATGGCAGTTATGCAAGAGAGAGCTTCCAAGGGGCATTTGCCCACTTCATTTTAGGTGAAGTCTTTCAAAACTCTGAAATTCATGTGGCCTTTTCCACAACTGCGCTAATAGGTGAGGTTGCGACTTATTAGGAAGCTGCAATCCCCCTCCCTGTTCCCCTCTGGAGCCTGCCAGGCTCCACCTCTGGCCTGTCCCTGCTGTGTCCAGACACCCAGGACGAGGGTACCAGCAAGTTTCGTCCTGAGACAGCCCAGCAGTGCCCTGATTAGACCTGCCACAGGAGACCCGGTGCCTCCATTGGTCACTTGGGGTGTCCCCACTGCTGGTACAGATCTGTCAGTGGCTTTGATTCCCAGGCTCTGCAAGCTGGCTGGTGTTAACCCTCCATTATCTACCCCTCAACACCCTTTTTATTTAAAGCCAGGTGACATTGACTACACCGCTGAGACTCTCAATCCGACCCAAGGAGATGGTTGAATACCAGGGCTCTCCAACACCTGTACCATTTTACCAAGCCATAGGTGGGACTTCTCTAGAATCATGTGCCATCCTGACGAATGTGTTGTCAGACTCTCTAATGAGCTGTGAGACAGCTTAATGAAAGAGAAACTTAGCTTGTTAAAATGCGAGCTCGAAGCATCTTTTTATATCTGAGTTTGAATCTGGTCCGTGTTTACGAGGGCACCGCACTGAGATGTCTTGGCCTTTCCTAGTGGACAACATCCGTTCTAAACGAAGAACAGACTTTTTCCTCAAAATGCTAGAGTTAAGGAGTAACAGTGGCTCAGTGACAGCCCTGTGTTTCGGGTTAGTCCTGCCGGAGAGAGAGAACTCCTTTCAGCCCTCGTTCCCACTGTCTGACGGAAGGCGGAGGGGGTAGGTTAGGGTGTGCTCACTTTGTTCAGGGTCAGGAGTCGAGAGCTTGCTGAGCAGCCTCTGGGATGTTTCTGTTGCTTGGACAACTCTGCTGCCACCACCCTGGCCCCGGCCACTGCCATTGCTTGCCTGAAAGATGCCTTGGCCCCTGCTTCCATTCTCCCTTCCCTATCTACGTGGCGTCCGCAGCGAGCTGTTGAAAATGCAGACCGGATCGTTGCTGTCCGTCTGCTGCTGCAGTCTCCTGCAGGATGTCGGGTGGGTGGCCAAGAGCTTGGTGTCAGAAGGTGGTCTGAGTTCCAGTCCTGCACTAGCTCAGTCCCTAGGGCAGCTTAATAGCCTTCTGTCCTCGTCTGTGGAGTGCTGGCAATAATGGGACCCTTTTTATGGGTGGTTTGGATTACCTTTTTATGTGGCACACTTAGGGCAGGGCCTGGCACATAGTGCTGAAAAAATGTTACTTGTTATTTTTATTGTCAATATTCTGCCTAAAATTTAGAGACATCCTTTGTAGCTTAGACTCTTGCACAAACATGAGGCGTCTCCAGCTTCTCTTTCACCTCTGCCTGTCTCCCTGTGTCTGGCCACACTGGCTTCTCAGGATCCCCACAGCACCGTCCTCTCTCCTGCCGCAGGGCCTTTGCACAAGCTTTGCCTGTACTGAGAATGCTTCCTTCCTCCCCATTTTACACGGCCAACTCCTGCTGCTTCTCCATGTCTCAACTTCATTGTTTGCTCCTTCCTCAGGGAGCCCCCCTTGGCCCCCGAGGTGAAAGCGGCTCCCTGTTCTCTTCTTCTGCCACAGTCTGTAATTCTGTATTCATCCTCAAGTTCGCCTACACTTTATGCTTTGTGACGCTGAGGACACCGTGCAGCACATGGCGCAGGCCAGGCCTGCTCCCTGACCCTGTGATGAACAAGTGCTGCTCCTCCAGCCCAGTTGCGAGCTTTCCCCAGGCCCACAGTCCATGTAGGAGACAGTGTTTGTTTACAGATAGGCCAGCCATGGCAGCAGTTCTCAAACTGCAGCAGGCATCGGGAACACCTGGGGCTTGTTAAAACACAGATTGTGGAGCCCACCTCCAGAGTTTCTGATTCTGTGGCAGGAGCCCAAGAAATTGCATTTCTAGGGCATTCTCAGGTGATGAAGTGCGGCTGGCCTGGAGACCAAACTTTGAGAACCACGGAGGGGGTGCTGGAGAGGGAGGGAGATAGATAGAAAACAGTGACACTAACAATGCCCTGCGGCCTGCTAGATCAGCGGTCCCAACGTTTTTGGCACCAGGGATCAGTTTCACGGAAGACAATTTTTCCACGGACCTGGGGTGGGGAAGGGATGGTTTGGGGATGATTCAAGGGCATTACATTTATTGTGCAGTCAAATCTTTCTGCTAATGATAATCCGCATTTGCAGCCGCTCCCCAGCTCTAGCATCACCGCCTCAGCTCCACCTCAGATCATCTGTCATTAGAGTCTCATAAGGAGCCCACAACCTAGATCCCTCGCATGCACAGTTTACAGTCAGGTTCAGGGTCCTATGAGAATCAATGCCGCTGCTGATCGGACAGGATGCAAGCAATGGGAGTGGCTGTAAATACAGATGAAGCTTCGCTTGCTCCCCGCCACTCAACTCCTGCTGTGCAGCCTGGTTCCTAACAGGTCATGGACCGGTACTGGTCTATGGCCCAGGGTTTGGGGACCGCAGTGCTAGGCTATGGAATACCAGAAAGGATTTGAAGGCTAGGAGAAAAGTGAAAAACTTGGCTTGTTATGGGCTGTCCTGATGGGTTTGTCCGAGTCTCTGTCCTGCTCGCCCTGCGTAGTTCCGTGTGAGGTTGTTAATGACCTCAGAGTGGGAACAGCTCTTCTTCCCATTACTTTTGTTGCTCAGGTGGTAAACTCTAGGGGCTAGAAAGGATGGAGGTACGGGATCCCCCAGGAGAAGGATGTTTTAAGGGATTCCTTGTATTTGTTGTAAGGGCCCAGAGCAGGGATCCTAGTGGTTTGATTATAGCCAAATTTAGGATAGTTACTGGTGTCAACCCTTCCGCTACTCATTCCTCTAAAAACGCTCCTTGTAAGGGACTCTTCAGTTGGCCCTGTGTGTCCCTCTTGCTGACAAGAGCCACAAGCGAGCTCATCTGTTTACCAGTGGCCCTGGAACAGGTAGGCAGTTTCCGGGAGTGATCCCCTCCTGCCCCGCCACGGCCACCACGAGAGCCTTCATGGGCTTCGGGGGCTTTTCACGGGCTCTGAGCGGCTCCTCATCTCGCCGTGTCATGGAGGGAGGTGGTGGTGTTTCCCGAGCACGACTTTGACTTTGAAGTCAGACACATCCAGGCTTGATGCTGCTGCTGGCAGCGTGCCTTCGTGTAACTAGCCTCTCGTTGGGTTTTCTTGTTCTATAAAACGGGCATAATGATACCCGGGGAAGCTGATGGTGCAGGGCCTGAGCAGAGCCTCCAGGTGCAGGGGAGCCGCGTTCGTAATCAGGTCTCGCTAGTCTTCGCTGCTTGACCACGAGCAAGTGCTCGGAACTTACTAAGCCTCAGCCTCCTTCCTCCATCATGTCGGGATTGGAATAGGACTTACCTCATGGGGTTCTTGGGAAGATAAAATACTTGTGAAAACAGGTGGAATCCAAATAAAATCTGTGATTAATAGTGTCATACTAATGTTGGTTTCTTTGTTTTCACAGAGCTATCACGGTTATCTAAGATGCTAATGTTGGGGGAAGCCAGGCAAAGAGTATACGGGGACTCCGCTATGTTTGCAACTTTTCTGCAAATTTAAAATTGTTCCAGAATGGGAGCTTATTGAAAAAATTGCTTGTGAAGCACTTAGCAAGGTGGTTGGGGAATTAGTAAGCCCCTCAGTAAATGGTGACCATTACTAGTGTTACTTTCACCCCGTCAGGTTACTACTGATACTTTGGAGGGTCCTTGTAATGAATGTGTTGCATCTAATTAGTTTCCTATGCTGCTGTAACAAAACCACGAACACGGTGGCTTAAAACAACGCAATTTGTTCTCTTTTAGTTTAGGAGATCACAAGTCCAAAGTAGGTCTCCCTGGGCTGAGACGAAGGTGCCGCAGGATCGCTTCCTTGTGGAGGCTGTGGGAGACTGTTGCCTTGCCTTTTCCAGCTAGAGGTGACTGCATGTTCCTTGGCTAATGACGCCTTCTCTGTCTTCAATGCCGGTGATCAAATCACTCTGAGTTCTGCTTCTATTATCATATCTGCTTCTTTGACTCTGATCCTCCTGCCTCCTTTGAACAAGGACCCTTGTGATTACACTGGGCCCACTTGGATAATCTAGGATAATCTCTCCATTTTGAGATCTTTAATTTAATCACATCAGCAAAGTCCGTTTTGGCACATAAGGTAGCATAGTCACAGGCTCCAGGGATTGCCACGAGGACATCGTTGGGGAGCCTTTACTCTGCTTACCAAATTCTTCTTCGGTGTCCTATGTCCCATGTCCCCCATGCAGCCCCCAGAGCTGTGGTCCCCAACCCCCAGGCTGTGGCCCGGTGCAAGACCATGGCCCGTTAGGAAACGGGCCACGCATCACTGCCTGAGCTCCACGCCACCCCCCTCCCACCCACAACACCCCACCCCTACCCAGGCCATGGAAAAATTGTCTTCCATGAAACTGGTTCTTGGTGCCAAATAAGGCTTGGGACTTCTACCCTAGAGTGAAGTGACTTGTTTTATTTCCTTGGGCAGAATTTATGCCCACTGGGCAGAGAGAGGAGCTTTGTTCTCCAGCTGTTTCCCTCAGGGGCCTGTGCTCGATGTGGGTGGGCGCTGAGGGTGCAGACTGTTGCTGGGGTCCCGGCTGATGTGTGGCAGGTGTGTGAGGTGCAGCTGGGGGTTCTGTTACGGAGCGTCCATACGGTGCTGGACACTGACCCTTCAAGTTGTGGGCTTGATACTTTTGGGCACTCTGGTGATACCAGCAATCTCTTGGTTAGTATATAGCGCTCACACAGTCCCTGCCGCATCTGAAGGCTGACACCTAACCCCTTACAAATACAGGCTGTGGGTCACAGATGATCCATACTCCTTACTGCAGCCTTCAAGGCCCTCACGAGCTGGACTTGCTTTCCTAGTCCTCTCCTGCACAGGTCTTGCTTGTTTCTGCCAAAGTGGGCTACTACCGTCTCTCTAAATGGCCTCCCTCCCAAAAGCTTTGAGGGTTTTATTTTCACCCTTTCTCTTCCCCTTTATCTGCACAGCTCTGGCTAAATCTCAGCTGTCTCCCATGGTAGCCACTAGGCCGTGTGGCTGTTGAGCAATTGAAATGCAGCTAATCCTAACTGACGTAGGCTGTAAATGTAAAACACAGACCCAGTTTGGAAGACTTAGTATGAAGAAAAGAGTGTAAAACGTTTCATTAATGATGTTTCAGGATTGCATGTTTTACATAATAATATTTCGGATATATTAAGTACGTCTTTAAAATTTCACCTGTTTCTATTTACCTTTTTAATGCGGCTACTACAACATTTAACATTACTTGTGCGGCTTGCATCACGTTTCTTTTGGAGAGTGCTGGTCTAAGTCCTACTCATCGTACGTGTGTGTGTGCGCACGCGCGTGTGTGTGAAGGGTTCCCATATTCCCAACATACCGTCATGTAAAAAGGCCTTGGGATTTATTCATTCCTTCTCTTCTTTCTTCCCTTCTTCCCTTTCTCCTTCCTTCCTTCCTTCCCCTCACCCCTTCTCTCTTTGCTTGCAATGTGCCTGCTAAACAAATCTCTGAAGGTGGGAATGTTGAATCATTTGAACCACGACAGTTGCTGAGACAAAAAGGTGGCTAGTGCTTTATACCAGCCCACAAAGTAAGACGGTTGTGTTCCCTCTGATATCAAGTACACGCAAACATTTGCAGAGGGCTTTGGAGTTTCACATGATCTAATCTGACTATTACATACTCATAATAAACCAGTTGGTTCTGCTACTAGAAAGACGTTGCCTCAGTAGTGGGGTAGGATGAGGACTCCCAGAAGTTAAGCACTGCTACCTCTCCTTGCTCCTTACACCCTAGAAGATTGTTTTGTTTTGTTTGTTGTTAGGACGGCGTATCTTTTTATAAGCTCCTTAAGGATTCTAACATCCTTCTCCCAACTCTGCCCTGAAATTGACAGAGAAGGTGCTGGTTCCGTGGTTCCTGAGCTGTATCTCAGTCATCCAGGGAGTGAAAAGGCAGATTCCTGAGTTCCGTGCTGTTTTTTCTAGGGACGGGGATGGATTGACACCAAACAAATCCGCAAACACATTTGCCCGTCTAGTGTGGCGGTGCAGCCTGTGGTAAATGGTAAGCCTCAGTTTCCACTTCTGCAAAACGCAGCGTGGCTTGCCCGAGCTGCTCAAGGAGGGGTGGTGATGAGGAGGCTGGATACAGCTGTCCCTGTAGGTCGAGGATTGGGCCCCAGTGTTGAGTGGACACAGCTGGTCCTCGTCTCCTGCCAGCACCTGCTGATGGTTTGTTGGGTGTAAGAGATCATTCTTTCTTCCAGAACAGTCAGCAAAAGGAGTGGCTAGACAGAGCAGGTTCTGCGGTTTGCATCCTGGCATTACCACTTGTCCACCGTGCCTTTGTGCGGGTTACTTTAACTCTCTTTGCCTCACTTTCTTCATCTGCAAATGGAATGAATAAGGGTAGCTCCTAAAAGAGGTTGTGGTCAAGGTTGCACGCACTTCAGAAGCGTCTGGCTGGTTAGCGAGCCTTCAACCATGCTCGCTGCTGCTCTGCTGTGACCGTTAGTGTTATCTGACACTTCTGGTGAACTTCAGGCTGGGATCTGCAGGGAGGATCTGAGCAGGCTAATAGTTTTAGCAGAGAACATCTGTGAGCCCCAAGGCAGGCACGGGCAAGGAAGAAATGGAGACAGCTGGAGGTGATGGAAAGAGGCGAGGAAATTTGGAGTATGTGGGGATGGTCAGTGGGTTTGCAGCTGTTCACAGAATTTATAAGCCCTTGTGAGGGACGGACTCTCATCATGGGTTCCGGTGAGCCTTCCTCAGCCTGCTTTGGGAGGGAATGACTGTCCTTGCACCAATTGCCTGAGTGGGACTCTGGGGTAAGATCCTGTCTGTGGGGACAGGGCTGGCCTAGTGCATTGCCAAGCCGGCTGGGCCTGGCCTGGGAGCAACGGGAAGGAAGTGAAGTCATTTTTCAGCTTTGTGTAGCCAGGCCATTGCCTAGAGGACATATTTCTGGTGGGAACCTTGTTACCTGGTAACTCATTTAACTCTGAATGCTGGCCCCTCTGCCCTGCTGAGCCAAGGAGGCCTCCTGGGCCCCCGGACCCTGGCATGGAGGTGGCGGAAGCCTGGGCCCCTCGGAAGTGGGGAGTGGGAGCCTCAGGACTCTCTTCTGCTCCGACTTCCCCTCGGCGTCTTTCAAAAACTTGCAAATTGGTCTGAAAGAGTCGAGTTTATTTTTCTTCCCAGTAAGGAGGTGATTCCAGCTGGGGACTGCCTTTCATGGGGTTGTCCCATTTCATCTGCTTGTTTGAATATCCATTTCAGATCTGGATGTTTCTCTGTTAGCACTTTGGGCTCTTTTTTGTTAGAATAGTTTCAATTATGGATTTGTTTAAAAAAGAGTAACTAAATAGTGCCAGTGTGTTTTTCTTTCAAGAATGGTCTCTCTAGTTTTATGTGTAAAATACGAGTAGACGGGAACATTTGGAGACAGTGATTACAATCAGGATGCACGTGTTCCTCATAAAGAACGGGTCTCCTAGCAGCTCTTGGGGTGACTTTCTTGTACTCGTGGTGTTAGAGCCTTTTGCTGAGGACCGGCGGGGTTCCCAGCTAGAAGGGCCGGGCCTGGTTAGGGACTCCCCTTAAAGAGTGTGGCCAGAAGGAGATGGCCCTGGCGTGAGCCAGGAGTGCAAAGGTGTGTTTTTTCTTTCCAGCTGTGTTAGGGCTTTGATGGAGTTAAAACAGCATTTAGCAGATGGCACTCATTGAGTGGCTGAGGATGTACTGGGGCCTTTAGGCAAATTCCCTCATTTAGTCTTTAGCCCTTTGAGGTTCACTATCAGTCTCATTGAAGGGAATGCAGCTGAGAGGCTGAATAACTTCCCCCAAGGTCCCATAGCCAGGATCCGAACTGAGTTAGGATTTGAACACAGGTCCATTTTATTCCCCCAACCATGTTATTTCTACTGTGCTACATTGTCCCCTTAAGGAGATTTCCTAATAGAAGGAGGCGGGGCAAAGGCAGCATTTATTGAGTGTCTACCATGCGCCAGACGCTGTGCTAAGTGCTTGACCATGATCTCTAAGCCCAGGGACCCTTTGTGGTAGGTACTGTTATTACTGCTATTTCACAGAAGATGCAACTGAGGTTTAGAGATGTTAAGTGGCTTGCAAACTGTGTGAAGTGGGATGACCTTATTGGCCCAAGAATCTACTGTTGTAGTAATTAGGAGCAGGAATAGGAACTATTTTCAGCGCATTGCCAAATATTTGTGCGACGTCAGTTTTGCTTAAGATTCTGTTCCTGAAATGCTCTTCAGAGACACTGAGAAGTGAAGGACATGCCCTGCTCATGAGGAGTTGACAGTCTGGTTAGGAAAGTTACCACACCCTGGAGAGCAAGTGTGCCGGAGGAGATGTTTGAGATGCGAGGGTGAGTTGGGTTTGGGTCTGTGGAGGGAACGGGGCAGGGAAAATAACCCGAATATGATATGGATAAAGGGTAGACTCGTTAGTGTGAGCAAAGCAGTCCTTCCTGATTCTGGGTTTGGCCTTAGAGATGGTGGTTCCTAAGCCTCGTTGTTGAAGTGGGAGGGCCGGGGAAGGGAGAGGGTGTTCCTGGTGGTCCAGCTGGCACATGCACGAGTTCAGGATGGATTGGGGTCGGGGGAAGGCTGGCAAAGGGCCTGCCAGGTGAGAATGCTGTTCTGACTACTGGGTGGGAAATGGCTAAGGCAGGGACTCTCATCAGGGTGCGTAACCATTCACGTGGCTGTGGTCCTTAAGCGAAGATGAGTAACGCTGGGAGAGGCAGAAATGTTACTGACATGATCGAGTTCAATGCTCAGAGAGAGGAAAGTTTATCCAGGATCAGATGACTGTCACAGGCTCTGAGAGGAACACATCAGTTTATCTCCCCCCACTCAGTGCCAGAAGGGTGAATTGATTTGAATTTCTTTTTAGAAAACCTTCATCTTGATTTCTTGTCCTAGCTCTGCAAAGTTCCCATTCATTACCTTACCACTGTATTAACAGTTAAGAGAGACCCAGGTCTGAGCTGTATGCCAGTTTGAGTCTGGGACTGTCAAGGGGGTTGCCAAAATTGCCCGAAGGAGTTGGCGTTGGAGGTGACGTGCTGACTTAGAGTCACTGCTTTGTAGACCGGTGTTGGCGGCCACGAAGGCTGGCTTGTCTTGGGTGGGGAGTTCAGTCCTAGCAGCCTAACGCTGGGAGGGAGGCTGGGGGAAAGCAGTGAACAACAGCTGAGGGAGAGAGAAGAAATGTGCAGTGCAGTGCGAAGAACTTGCAGGTTGTAGCAGTTGAAGGTCAGATCAACGACCTTGCCTATTTACTGCTGTGTGTGCCTCACCTTGGCTGTTGTAATGCAACAGTAAACAGCACTGCATTTTAGGGTCCTTCCCCAAAGTGGAGCTATACCCAGAGTTCGAGAGGTTTTTAATTCCTGGAAATCTTTTAATTCCTTCTAGGTTAGGTGTCACCAAGGGGACTGAGACTCTCTTTTCTAGCATGCTGTCAGACTGTCATTGTCAACAAAAGCTTATGTACGTGTTAATCCAACTTCTATTGAAGCAATTTAGTGAGCGTGATTGGTAGGAAATACAGTGATTTGAGAATTGATTTCCTAGCATTGTCTTCTTTAATACATAGAAATGAGACCAAATTTGGGGACTTTATCTTGTCAAGGAAGAATCGTGGAGATTAATTTCTTACCTGGGGAGAGCTCTGAGGCTGTGCGTCAGGGATGCACCTATGTGGGTGGTTGTACATGTGTGTCTGTGGTTTGTGCTGGGTTCTGTGAGCTGCGGTTGCATGGGGTGGTTATTCTGAATGGAAGAGCTTACAATGATTGTTTCTTAGTGCCTGTCAATTTTGATGCCTCTGTCCTGTGAGGTCAGAGCATTTGCTATATTAATACGTATGGCAAGTGACTTAACTCCTCCAGGAGTGTTATTCCTTGAAAGACGAGACCTGCTGAGGTAAGAGGGTGTCTTGAGCCCAGAAGTTCAAGGCTGTAGTGCCTGTGAATAGCCAGCCACTGCACTCTAGCCTGGGCAACACAGAGACCCTAAGACACATGGGTCTGGTCACAGTTAGCCTAAGAAAGCCCTTAATTATGTGGTGAAGAGGCTCTGTCCTGCACAGTGGTGGGAGGGTGTAAGAGGAAAAGATGCTGCCCTAAAACATCTCTACACAAGTGCTGCACAGTAGAACTTTCCACGGTGATGGAGATGTTCTGTATCCACTATCCAGTGTGGCAGCTACTAGTCATGTGCAGCCATTGTGAACTTGAAATGCAGCTAGTGCATCTGACAAATGGAATTTTAGATTTTCTTTAAATAGCTATGTGTGGTGAGTGGCAACCCTATTGGACAGCACTGTTCTAGCTGATGGCCAGAGATGACCAATGGCTGCATTTAGCAATAGGACTTGGATGTAGGTCCTCATTGGGCAGCCTTGTTTGTGAGGGGAGATTTAAGACACAGGATTCTCTAGTGGACATTAGAAAACTTAATAGATAGCATGGGATTATGAAGTCATACTTAAATGTTGGAATTCAAAGAAGACGAGTTGGAGCTGGAAGTAGGAAGAGAAGTTTTTTAGAGGAAGGTGGCATGCCTATAGCTTTCAGGTCTTCTGAATAATGTCTAGGCAGACAGAAATGTTCTGTTACTCATGTTCCTAGGGAAGTAATGAAATATGGAAGACTCCAGGCTTGGGAGCCTGACAGAGCTAAGTTGGGGGTCACACCTATGCAAGATATTTAACTTTATGAGCCTCAGGTGTAAGTTGTGAATAATAGCGCCTCAAAGAGGTATTGTTGTATTCTGTAACTTACACAAGGCTCATACTGTCTTGGCACATTGCAGGTTCTCAATATAGGCTTTATTACTGGGAATAGGATTAGCATGTATACACAAAGGTCCCTGATTAGCTAAAACCGCATGATGGGACTGAGTTCTCATGCCTTTTCTTCATATCCTCTGATGTAGGTGACCCCTCTTTCCACACGCATTGGGCTAGGAGTCCTGAGATGATCTTGCAGTCAAGAAAAGACAAAAGGGTGTGAAGAGGCTGAGAGATACACAGAGGGACCCCTGGAAATTGGAGACTTGTAGCATGATAAATAAATCCATGTCTTTAGTCAACGGTGAGGGCACAAGTTTATTTGTGCATAGTGCAGTCTTCAGAATTCTGGCTTTCATTCTCCTCCTCTCCCCAAGGACTGTTAAGTGGAATTTACAACTTAAACACTCTGGGTCTCTGGGCATTTATTTACATGGCACGTTGGACACTTTCTAGAGTGGATTCCACGATCGTTTCCTTATCCGGGCTCTCTGTTTACTTGGACACTTGAGGTTGATTGAGTATCTTACCAGAGTTAAGTATTGTCTTCTAGACATCATTAATCTCGCCTTTCTTGTCCAGCGTAAGTGTGAAATTAATCAAAAATGAAAGAGAAATTAATAACATGGTATTCACAATTCATCAGGTGACCTCACAGCAGGTATGAAATTAACTTCTCCGAATTAATACACACCTTAACAAATTAAAGGTAGAGAAGTTTTATTTGATATTTAGGAAACGCCGCTTAATAGTCGAGTTGGGTGGTGACAAGACCTTGCACTATTGTGAGGTTAGCTTAGGACCCCTAGAAAGCATTAAATCAGCTGTTTTCTTTTTTTCCTTCATACACATTTCACTTAGATAAATGAGATAAAACCAGATGGTTGATGCATGCTTGTTTTTTGTCAGCTGAAAAAGGTTGGTCCAAAGACTTGCAGTTTTGATCTCTATTTACAATAAACTAAACTTGATCCCAGGTTCTGTGTTTCCTTGTTATGACATGTGGTAAAGTTGGTTTCAAAGGATATGCTATGAGGAACACATTATGGAAAAGAATGGAGAGTTATAATTATAAGTCTCTATTATAGCTTTTACTGAGGTTGAGAAAGGACAAGGCTTTGTTACTGAATTGTTCCTGTAATTACATCAGAAATAACAGGCAGCAGTCACCTTCCATTAGGGGTGGGAGAGAAGGATCCTTACTATTTAAGTGATCACATAAGGTGCTAAATGAATCATCCTCAGCCTCATCGTGAGGAATTAAAAATAGGAACAGTTGACATCATCCTATAGCAGGTTTTTAAGGGACAGACAAATGCCAGATAGTTTTTTAAGGAAAAGAGGTGGCTTGAAGCGATGGCGCAGCCCACATGTTACTAGCCTATTGGCAGTGGCTCTCCAATTTGAGCCTGCATCCAAGAATGACCTGGAGGCCTTGTTAAAACAGATCGCTGGGCCCCACCCCAGAGTTTCTGATTGCCTAAACCTGTGAGGGTGAGGTGTTAGATTTTGCATTCCCAACTTCCCAGATAATGTCGCTGGTTCAGGAACTGCATTTTGAGAACCGCTGGGCTAAGGGAGAAAAACAGGTATAACTTGGGGATGGCTCCAAAAACATAAGATTAATTCCCTAGTGCTTGTTAAAATTTTGATGAAAAACCATATTACATTTGGGATGATGTGCAAGCCTCGTAAAGGGGATCTACTCTTCGCGACGTTGTAAGTGAACATTAAAAATGGTTGCAAATCTAGATAAGTGGTCTCCCAACCTGGTTCATTGCATCTTGGTAAAATCTTGGATGAATTTTGTCGGCTATAAGTATTATCTCTAAAAGATAGTGACAAATTCAGAAGTTTGGGGTTTTTTTTCCTCATCTGTAAATCAAACACACTGTATCTGGGGACCATTTATAGGACAGCAGTCATTTTAACCAAGGGTATTCCAAGTCCCAAACCACTTCATCGTCCTTGTCACACCTGCCTGATAAAATAGCTGTCAGCAAAATGGAAGTGTAAGGAACTGGGCACCATCTTCTGCCATGGTTCTAAACTTCTCACTGGTTCTAGAACAGCCCTTTTAGTATCCTATTAATTATTGCATTAAAGCAACAGCAACCACAACAATAATAATCGCTGACAGTGGTAGAGGGCTCGCTGACTGATGCCACAGGTGGTTTGTCCCTTGCCTTGGCTTGTGAACCCCCATTCTCTTAATGAGGCCCTGTGACGACCTCTCCTAGACACAAGAAGACAGAGGCTTGGAGAGTCACTTGGTTGCTGTCATGCAGTTTGAGCTCTGTATTTGAGCCCAGGCGGTATGAGCAAGTTGGGGCAGATTTAGATTCTATTATATTTTAGGAAACTTTCCATGGAGACTTGATGAGAGGTCTCATTGAAGTGGAAATGCTAGGAAGTTTTGAAGTATGACGAAACCAAACCTATTTAAGGTTACCATTGTGTGTGTGCTGGTGTCAAAGACTACTCTAGATCTATGTAACTGGGCACTATTTCACAAGGTGGTGAATTTAGCTGCTTTGGCCAACGTGAGATGAAAGGCTTGTGAAACCAGTGTTGTAATTATGGGGGTCTTTTTTATGTGACTTACGTGATGCTTGATAAGGAAGATTAAATGAGTTAAAGTTTATAAACATGGTCATGATTCTAGTGCATATCAGGTGGTCTTATCTGAAATCTTCTCTCTAGGTATGAAGGTATTTTAGGCAGAACCTTAGATACACTTAAAGGAACAAATATAAAGGGCAGCTGTAGTGTTCTTAATTAGCCACCTTTGACTTAGGTGTATAAAGGAGAGAGGGATCCTTGGTGGTTTTTTTGGCATGTAAGATTCTGAGATTCGCTATTGGGAAAAACATTGTCCACGGGAATAAGAGAAACGCTTAGTTTGATCTCTCAGTTTTTATACCTAACAGGCTCCAGTGCTGAAGGGTGTGAGGGGGTGGGGAGGTGTGAGACCCGCAGGTCTGGAAGCAGCCACCATTGTCCTGTGTCAGCGGATCCTGAGTGGGCGCTGCAGGGGTGGGCCTCGCATGTGCATCGGTTTGTCATGGCTCACCTTTAGAGATGCTTTGGATGCCAGGGAGGGAGAAACTCGAATGCAGACTTCTAATAGAGTGCAGTGGTGCAGTACAGAGCTTATCGAGTAGGCTGTTTTGTTTGTAGGGCCTTTACAGTGTCTTTCATCTGAAATATAGAATGAAAGGAGTAAATATTGGTTGAAAATGGGATTCCAGTTTTTCCTGGCTACTCCGTCACTGTCCCCTGTGATGACCTTCTTATTTCTCTTGCAAGATTGAATCGTACGCTCATTATTTCCATCTACAAATGCTTTTACAGTTTGGGTGTAATTAAGAAAGGAAGGTAAATCAAAGCCTAAGCCCAAAATGAAATTGAGGGAGCCAGTTAATCCCCAGAAAAGATACTTGTGGGTGAAATCTTGATGTGATGTTGTGCTGTTCTGAAAATTAGGAAGGAGAAAGGACCTCCTTCTGTATTTATCTATCAACACTGCTAGCAATGGCTATCAATTTTCATCAATGTTATGTACTTGACTCTGCAGGAAATGATATTTATGGTGAGTTGAACATGAAAGCTTTGCTGAGGACAGAAGTAAATGAATGGCATTTTGATTTCTTGGTGACCAAGAATTTCGCAAATGAACAGAGCCAAGGGTGATGCAGTTATGTTTTTGCGTGACTCAGAATGTAGCTTGTCTGAATCTTAAGACAAAATCACGATTGAGTTCTTAACGATGTGGCTATTGTTAAAGCAAAAAAAGGAAAAATATTGGTGAAGTGAAGGACTACAGCTACTTTTTTCACATTATGAACACTTTGGAATCTTACAGTCTCACCACTAGTCTGATTCGTATGTCACCTACTGCCTATGGACCTGATCCCAGTATTCACAAGGAAAATTGCCATAAAATGCACCAAATGAGATGTTCAGAGAAACTTTTGTAAAGAGCAGAAGCACTGGAAGTAAGCTGGTATTATTTAGGCCGGAGACACATGGGTGTTCATTCTGTTAGCCTACACCACTGCTCATGAATGAGGTGCTTTTGGTGATGACCAAGATGTTTAGGGTTGTTTTCTGGAAACAGATCTTGATGGCCTGGACTTATTGGAGTTTGAGGCCTTTCCTGTATCATGATAATCCACTTTCAAAACTCATTCCTTCACCTCAAAGCTGTCTCAGACAGAAGGTAGCATAAAAAGAGTTGCCGGCACTGATTCACTTCCAACCGTCCGTCCTTCAGCAAACATTTATTGAGCCCAGACTGTTCCACGGAGCCAGAGGATTTGGAGTGACGGCAGTTGAGCCTGCTGTCCCGAGCTGCCCTGGCACACACACCTCTTGACAAACCTCAGAGCTTGTTGACACAGACAAAAATGTTAGTACTGTGCATGTATTAATAGTTACATGGTGCAGACCACATAAAGAGGGAATCGACATCAGTTAGATTAAAAATAACAAAATTCTTTGAGAAATCTTCCAGAAGAAAATTGTACCGTATGCTCTTCCATGAAGTCCTTAAGACTAAGTCTTAGAAGACTAACCTGGCATTCGGCTTGAAGATGGATCTGTTCCTCCCTCCGTAATTGAGGTCCTTCTCAGATTTATAATTCTCTGCTGATGTGTTCTGCGAATGTCAGAAACATTATGTATTTGTTAATGGATATGTTTTCCTCTTGTTTCTTTTCTTTTTTAAAACGAATATTGTAGAGGGAAAATATTAGCCAAATCAGAAGATAAATTTCTAAGTATTAATAGATCTATTTCTAGAATGGCTTTTTACTGCTACTTTTGGTTTTATTCAAGGTGAAGCAGCTGTAAGTAATCTGTTATATTCGAATGAGCCGGCTTATAATTCAATTGGCTTTATCTCCTACTGTGAACTCCTTAGTTTTTTTAAAATAGAGCTATCTGTTTTTAAAATTGTGTATACACATATGCTTGGGCCTGTGTGCATAGATTAATGTAGGCTAGTCCGGAAAGCACGAGGAGGGTGGGTAGAAAGCTTTGGTTTGAGGCCTGCTGAGACTTGGAACAAAGAGCAGTTTTGTGCAGATGCTCCATCTTTGCCAAGTGTGGCCTTACCCTTCCTGAACTAATAATGGATGGATCTGGATCCTAACAAGGGAGATAATATTTTTTAGAGAAATGCCTCTGGTGTTGAAGTGATAGGGCCTCCCACCTCATTATTTTTAGCTATCTTTTTTTGGGAGACTATCTTAAAAGGCAGTTGGGTTCCAAAAAGGGAGAAAGAAGGTTCGTACAAGCTCTTTGTCAGCCAGTCTGTATGCAATGGATCAAGTCCTTAAAGAGGAGGAACTTAAAAATGTCCTTGTCCTTGTGATTTCAGGAGCGATTCCTCTTCTAAATTGGACATTGGAGGAGGCTCCATTAGGCCATGCGAAGTCCTACAGTAAGCAGATATTCACCCTGGCTAAGCACAGAGCCCAGGCAGGATATTTGCCCTTGGGGGAGAGAGGACCTAGTCCTTTAGTTAGATGTTATCATTTGGACCATCAAAATGCAGAATCAGTGAAGAGACTGGAGCAGAAGGCTATTTATTACTTCATTCATTATAAAATACAAATTTATTGAGCTTATCCATGGTCACTTAGTCTTGCATAGAAGGGCCGGCCCTTCAGAGTAGCACAACCCAGGCCTGACACAGAGGGACACGTTGTGAATGTAAGTAAAGCCGCTGAACTGGAGAGTATGACTCAGAAGGATTGTACAACCTCTGAACTGTGTCTATATCAAGGAACAGTTGCTCAAGGAGTACACCATAAGTCCCCAGTTATGAGCATATTTTATGGTGGAAGCAGTTTGCTAAGTACTTCCTTATGTTAACTGCCTGAATTGTTTGTAGGACTTCAAACCGCTGCCTAGGCTACGCTCGAGAGTTACCTCGGTAAATCAGACGTTCACCTTGGGACAGAACATTTGGATTTCACAGGCTGATAAGATTTGGGTGTCGAGATTATGGGGTCAACAGAATAAAACATTAAACATTCCTAATTCCTGGGATTTTTGTTTTGTTTGTTTTTAATGTACGCGGGTCTTTGAACACATTTTGCCTCCAACACCATCACAGGAAAAAAAAAAAACACTCCAACTCACAAGCAGACAGAATGTCTTAATGTGAATAAAAGCATTAATGCTGCTAGAGCTAGAAAATCATGTGACCATGTGACTTCTATCTGAGTCTTTTCTCTAGCTGTCACCTTGAGAGTTTGTCCTGCTGGGAGAAACCAGAGAAACAGGAAGTGTGTGTCCTTTGGAACCTCAAAAGGCTTTTGAATCTCTGAAGATGTGGGCTTTTGTCTAAAGTACAATAGGCATATTTAATCCGTCCCTGCCTCCCATGCACACACCTCACACTGTGCTTAATGAGAGTGTGACTTCATTTCAGGGACTGGACAACTGAGCAATCTGTCTTCAAGGGTCTCTTTCCCCCGAAACTGGTTTAGTGCCAGTAGGTAGGGGAGTCTGCTCACCACTCTCCAAGGGTTGCCAGGTGGAGTAGCGGGGGGGAGGCAGGCTGGCGCTGGGCAGGGTGGGTGGAGCTGGGTCTGTCGTCCCCGCTACCCAGTGCTGTGGGTCTTGCTATGGGGAAGAGGAGTGTCTTTCTGCATTTACTGTACTGTGATTCTTATGACAGCATCCGCGCCTCCCTCCTGTTGTCAGCTCTGCACCGTGTGGGTTTGACAGCCTTTATGGAACAGGCAGACGTGTTGGCGTCGTGTGGGACTCCTGGGCTGTGTCTTTCTGCCATCAAATATGTTGTCACTTTCTCCCTCCAGCATGCTTATATACCTAGCTGCCTTTGGAGAGGCCTCTTGGCGCTTCTGGGAGTAACTAGCGAAAGAGCAGCTGTCTGTCAGCCTCCTCCAGAGCTGTTGGGTTGGGCTGTTGTCAACCTGTTGTTGGAGGAGTTCCCAAAGTAGCAGACTTCGCTGTCGTTGACATTTATAACTCGAAAGCCATATCACAGATGACTTTACATTTCTTATCCTTTAATTATATGCCTTTAGCATATAAATCACGTGGTTTGTGCACACTTTGGCCATCCCCACGAGCGGGCATATAGTTGGGACTTGCAAAGGTGATGAAGTGGCATCCCCCCACCCCATGTTATAAAATCATCTCTCCTGACTTCGGTAGGAAGAAGCTGTGACCACATGAAGTCCGTTTAGAACAGGAAGGATGTTAGCTTCTAAGACCAAATGACTCGGCTCTGGCAGCCACGTAGCCTGTGATAAGAGAGGGTGTCCCTGGGAAATGGATGTCAGAAAATGTTTGTCAGATGGGTTGGTGGAGCCTGTACCTGGTTGGTGATGTGCTAATTTCTCGGAAAACCAGTTTCGAAGCCTCATTTCTTGATACATGACTGGAAGGGAATGATGCCACGTTCCTGGTGCAAATAAAAACCAAGGCCACCCCAGCAGATCATAGGAACACATACTGCCAAAGACAGCAGAGGAAAGGAAGAAGGGAATCGGAATGCATTTTGGTTACTGTGGGTCTGTCTAGACATTCTGTGAGGGTTAGGACTGACCGGCTTTTTCCTCTTCATGCCACCAGTGGCTAGCACCAGTGGCTGGCATGTGAGCTGAATGAACAAGTGTAAAGCAGACTTATTTTTAGGTAGAAGAGGTTTTATTTCATTTTCTTTTTATCTGGGTAGTACAGACATTGACGTACATTAATCGTTAATTTTTAATCCCATAATCTGGATTTGTTGATGTTTTCCTTTTGGCATAAAAGGTGAATAATTTGAGACAAGAAATGGGGATTTAGGTGGCAGGTGTTAGATGTGATTAAAATAAAACACCTTCATTGCCTATGCCCAGATTTCGTATATGGTTTCCAGGACACGTTGGCCACATCTTGTGAGCCGCCGGTGCCTGGTCTTGGCTGTGTGGTGTGCGTAGCTGCCTGGAGTCCGGCAGGAATAGGCTTCTTGAGGCAGCTTGATGGTGGCCACAGGCTTTGGCATGATTCTCAGCTGAGGAACGTCTGTCACCTTTCCTCGGCCCTTTGCTTGTGGTGCACATGAGTATCCCATCTCGGTTCTCTTTTTCAGAGCCCGTGCAGCGCCTCAGAATCTCTAACATTGCCGTCTAGATAGCCACTGACGGTGTGGCATGGTGGGCTAAACCTGCCTCTCCCCCGGCCGGAAGGCGGGGTGGAGCTGTGGGCCCTCAGCCGGCCGGGTGCATGGCGGCAGAGCAGCCGACGGCATCTAATCAGAATCCTGGGTCATAGCAGGAGGTTTCAAACAGCATCACACATTTATGCTTTGGTTTTACTTGAAAAAATATTTAAAAATTAAGTATTTCAAATATCCAGACAAGTGCAGAGACATAATAGGATAGTCACTCATGTACCTATACCCCGTATTTGCTGTCTTTCTGATCTCGCTGGGCATGTGTGTCTGAGTAACTTTGGAAGCTACCTGCTTTTGCTTCTTATGTTAAAGTTACTGTCCTTTTGTTCTTGGGAGTTCTGAACTAAGTGGTCCGCTTGGGACCCAGGCCTGCAGGGAAGCCCAGCGTGCCTGAGCTGAGGAAAGTTGGCACTTCCTGGCTGTGCCCCTACCTAGGGTTTCCTTGGTTCATTCTGTTGTTACGGTCTTGCCATCGGCTTCCCCTCTTCATTCAGTTTCCGGGAGCCGTGCATGTGTGTGTGTGTGTGTGTGTGTGTGTGTTCGTTCGTTCCAGCTAGTTCAGCACTTCCCTGTAACGGGTAATTCACTCTGTCCTGCTTGGCAGAACGAATACTATCTCTGTATCCCGTTCCCTGCCCATAATACTTCATCGTACTTTGATGCCACACAGATGACTCACTTTGTAAATAACCTCTTGTTCCTCCCCAGGCTGGGGATGGGATTTCTCCATGTGTGTCGACCTCTTTGGAGGAGAGAGGCAGCGGCCCTGTTACTTTGCCTTTCGGGTGTAGAGGGGACAGAGGGTGGGTGTGAGGCGGGCAGAGAAGCCCCCTCAGGTTAAATAACGTGGGAAAGGCCCATCAACAGGTTTCTAGTCATTTCTTCTTTTAACTGGCCATTTTCTGGAGCTGAAAATGTGCTGTTCTAGTTCACAACCATGCTGTTGTTGGATGACTAACGGTTCACTTAACTGTGCGTTCTGGCCGGAGTCTAGGGTGGCATACAGGCATCGGCGCCCACGGCCAGCACTTTGGCGGTGCTGGTGAGTTTAGCGCCACCCACTTTCTGAGGGGGGCGCCTTGAGAGAAAGGCTGAAGGGGCTTGCTGTGCCAGAAGGATGAGGGGGAGGCAGGAAGGACTGGGAAGGGGATGTGGAGGCCTCAGGAATTTGGCTGAAGAGTTTTGGGACTCTGGTGGCTGGAGAAACAGAACAGTTTTAAAAAATTTTAAGTCATCATGGACTGGTACAATAAAAATTACTGGAAAAATGAAATAAATTAAGTTTATAATATTATATAAACCTCCAATTTTATTATTAGATTTAAAGATATAAAATTACCATAGAAAATTGCTATGAAAGTTTCTAGAACACTTACCCTCAATTTTGGTGTTAATTTCTTCACAGACCAGAAACAAATACTGGGGCTGGCACTGCCCTGCTGACTCCCCTTTGACCCTGACCTTGGGGTTGTGCGTCTCAGCTCTGGGTCTGCCCTCACCTGCTGGGGGCCCACTCTGACCTAAGTCTTGGTTTTTAGGCTCCAGAATGAAAGTGGTTCATTAACATGTCAGCGTTCACCCAACAGGACATGTGGGATGAGAAGAGGCGCTTAGCCCGTTGCCTGAGTGGGTTCCTTTTTAGGGTTCCTTCGGGAAGGGACATGCCGAGGATTCTCTCTTATACCCCCTCGACCACCTTGACCAGATGTTTGACCTGCTCATTGGAAAGGCACGTCTCCTACAATAGTGACGTAGTGACCTTCTGTAGCAAATTGACCTGTGTGTGTGAGAGATCTGTATCAATAGTCACTGCGCACCCAGTGTCAGCTTTTTTCTTGTTTATAGTTTTTGGCTGGTGAACAGTTCCGTGGGGGGTGAGAGAATGACCTCTTTAAAGGAGTCATTTAGTGACCCAGGCTAAATAGGCCCTGACTCTCTGAACTCAGGCCTTCCAGGGTCACCCGATGGTAATTGTCATTCCAGCCCATGGGATTTGGGGGATGGGTGGAGGAGCCAGCTTGGAGGTTTTTATGGCCGGGCCTGGCAAAGGTTAGTGTCTCTTTCTACTCAGAGTCTGTTGCTGAGAACTCAGTCACCTGGGTCACCCCTGGTTGAGAAGTGTCGTCCAGGTGTGGGCCCAGGAAGGAGATGAGAGTGTGGATTTCGGAGAGCAGCTCGTATCCACTCATCTACTTTTTTCTCTGATTCACTGATCAGAATCTTACTATTACATTCTTTTGTCCAAATGAACTCATTTATTCATCTGTTACGCCGAGTGTGAAATGGTCGGGCATGACGTTTTTATGCACTGGGGTAGGAGATGGTGGAAAGAAAAGAGAATGGATGCTGCCTCGGAATTAATGGCCAGCGCATACGCAGGCCGTGGCCAGCCGCCCAGGGTGGCTGATGCGGACTATTAGAGTGAATTGGCAACGCGCCACAGGCTGCATTTGGATTAAAAAAAAAAAAATCAAGGTATTTACGAGTTGAGAGTGATGCTCGGTCTTTGGAAGGTAAATAGCATTTAAGTAGAGGGAAACCATCACTGCACCGGTGAGAGGGCAGCCGGGAGCCCGCGTTGAAAGGGGGCAGAGGTAATGTAACTTGATAAACAGCTGAAATCACTGTAATATTTTCATACATAGGCCTTTCTCTTCCTGCAGTAGTGAATTAAAAACAAAACCTTTATTTGCTCTCAATTCAGAGAGGCCAGAGAGTGAGAATATGAGGAGTGAGATGGCGGGGGGATGGACGGTGGGAGAGGCTCTTGGCAGAAGAGTTGGAGGGTGTAGCACCCTTCCAGAGCCAGGTTCCAGCAGAATAATAGTCACAGGGTCTGGACTAGGCGTTTCTCACTGACAAGCTCATACAGAAAACTGGGTGTTTGGGTGTTGGCAGAGGTGAGTGACCACAGTATGTTGTAGCAACCCAGACGTTTGTAATCTCGGGAAGATGTCCACCCCCAGGAATTTGCTGTATTTCTTCCTCGGTGGTTCTGTTACCACCTACCTGTGCAAGTATGGTCCATCTTCATTATTGGTAGATTTCCATATTTGCAAATTTGCCTGCTTGCTAAAACTTATGTGTAACCCCAAAAGCAATACAGCGTTTTCCTGGTTGTTCGCGGACATGCACAGAGTGGAGGAATGTTTGAGCTCCCCGATGTCCATGTTCACAGCTGAAGTTGAACAAGGCAACTGCTCTGCCTTCTTGCTTCAGCTCTCAATTGTAAACAAGGGTTCTTTCTTCCATCTGGTTACTGCCATACTTCCCTCACCCACCCCCAACCCTGCCCTTTTTAGGGTGATTTTGCTGCTTAAAATGGCTGCCAAGCACAGTGCTGAGGTGTTGTCCAGTATTCCTAAGCACAGGAAGGGTGGTGATGTGATGTATCTTAGGGAGAACATACAAGTGCTAGATAAACTTCATTCAGGCCTGACTTGTGCTGTTGGCCATGAGTTCAATGTTAAAACGCTGTCTTCAAACAGGAACACAGACAAAACAAGGTTATGGTCTTGATCAGTTGATGCAGTTGTGACCAGAGGTTCCCAGAAACCTGTGTTTATTCTAGGAGCAACGGTTCAGGATTTGTTGAGTTAGTGTCTGCAGAGACTTTATAGAACAAAACTACAAATACTGTGAAGCAGCTGTCCTACTATTATTCCCAGCTTGTAGATAAAGAGAACGAGGCAAGTAGAAGTCAAGACAGTTGGCCACAGGCCCCTGGTAGAATCAGAACCTGGTAGAATCTGAACCGCCTGGCCCCCAACCCTTTATCTTCACCCCGTGCTCTCCTGCCTTTTACATCTAATTCATGCTCTTTCTACCCTTCTGAGTCTGCTGTCCATGCTGCTGGGACCCACCCTAGGGCTGTTATCAATACTGAGACTCCTGTTGGTAAAGCCAGCAGCTACCTCTGGTTGAGAATCCCGATGTGTGTCATCCTGCAGTAAAGGTAATATTTGACACTTGTCTGAAAACTTCCACGTATTTCAGATGAATTAGTTTGCACAGCAGCATTGTAAAGCATGTGTTACCCTCCATTTCATAAATAAAAACTGGCATCTTGGAGGGCTATGATTTGGTCAGGGTTGCAGGGTTAGAAAGTGGCAGAGACTGAAACCCAGATCTGCTGTCTCCGAGTGCCTGGCTCTTTTGACCATACCAAGGCTGGCCCAGGACTGGGCTGTTCTGATCTGCTGGAGAAACCACATAGTAAGTCAGAGTTGTGTGTAAAATAAGAGATTCCCAGAAAGGGACCAGGAATAATATATTTAAAAAAAAATCCATTTCCATGTGTGTAGAAAATCTATCATGGAGTGGAACGACCTTTTTGGAAAGATGTTACTTTTTTTTTTTTTTTCCTTGGGGACGTTTTTGAAAAGAAAAAAGGAAAAGATAATTTGAGAGGGTTGCAGGCACTTCCTCAGTGGTACACGCTCTTACCTGAACATTCATTCTTGCCATGTTTATGTCTCTGGTTTCCTTTGTGTATTTAAATGTATTTGTTTGAATAAGAAATAGATGTACATGTTAAGAATTCAGAGGGTACTATTAAAAACTAAGTCTTTCTCCCCAGAGGCCAGCAGTGGGCCTGATTTCTTGTGTACACTTCCAAAGATGGGCTAACGGTGATTCTCAGCGGGGAGCGATTTTGCTCCCTGGGGGCATGTGTCACACCTCGGTGGAGGCTGGGGGAGTGTGTTACTGGCATCCAGTGGGTAGAGGCCAGAGATGCTGCTAAACATCCTGTTTGGCACTTGTCCCTGAGGGCGCATCAGAAGACCAAGGGTAAGTGGTTTGAGGAGAAGGAAAGGGAGACTTACTAATTTGCCGGCAAATGAGGAAAATGGCCGACTCCCATCTTAAAGTACTAGTTTTCATCCTTATAAGCAGAAATACAGAGGTTTTAAAGGGAGCGTTTTCAGTTTCAGGCTATTTGCTGTGTTTCACGATAGTCGATGATTCTGATTCCTCCGATCTCCAGTGATGGATCCTGGGCCATTCCGTTGAGCCATCTCCTGCGGTACAAAGAGCAAAGGATGTGCCCCTGGCCCTCCTGACCACTGGCCTGAGGCAGGGATGCGGGTTTCAATTCCAGAAAGAATGGGGGAAGTTTTAAAGAGATAGCTCATAAAAACATCTTTACCCTTTTTTCAGGCCGGAATCCTACCATGCACAGGCCAGCCCCCCCACCACCAAGAGCTGTCCAGCGCAAGCACGCAGTAGTGCTGAGGTTGAGAAACCCTGCTCCACCCTCATATGAACCGGAGGGGCAGTATTTGTGGCCAACACAGAAGCTTTTGTGCCTGAACTTGAGGTTTATTTTGTGTCTCCAGGAGGTTTTTGTTTGTGTGGTTCTTTTGCCTCTGGTTGTGCTGCAGCTGCCTCCTGAGGGCGGGGCGGTGGGAGGGGCTGTGGACAAGGTCCTGCCCAGGTGCAGCTAGGAGGGGGCCATTGTCTGTTGAGACTAAAAACAATCAAACTGACCTTGGCCAGTCTGCTTTCTTATTATGGCAATGTGTGGGCAATTCTAAACAAAGCTGGTGATAAAATACTTCTTGAAAATTATTTTGTTGGTCTAAGTTCTGAATCATTGCTACTACATAATTATGTGTATGCGTATATATCAATACACATTTCAGATTACTACATTCTTAAAAATTTTTAGTTTTTGTAGAGATTGGGTATTGCTGTGTTGCCCAGGCTGGTCTCAAACTCCTGGCCTCAAGTGATCTCTTGCCTTGGCCTCCCAAAGTGCTGGGATTACAGGTGTGAGCCACTGTTCCTGGCTTAGTACCTTGTTTGGTCTTTTTTTTAACCTTTAAAAATAATCATTCCACATGGAGGTTAATTGGGAAACTTCCTGTTACATAGTTGGTCCTGATACCTGTGGACTCAGCTCCACACTTTGCTTTGAGAGTGAATTCCTAACAGTTCAGAATCGGAGCTTCCTCTAGGTGCAGTTCATGTCTCCTATGTTTAAGTAGAGATTTGTTAGAAACAATCATAGCTCAGTTTAAGACAGACAGAACTTGAGTTTCATCGCTTCTGTCATTTTATGTGACCATTGGAAGTTTTTACGTGTGATTAAAATTTGAGACAAGTGAGAACTCAGTGTATCGTTTGGTAAGTGCATATAGTACACTTTGGTAGTTCATGGAAGAAATTTTTTTACTGAATTTGAGATAACTTTAAAGATGAAATTCTTTTAGTTTTTTTAAAATTAAAGGATGACTCAAGAATGTATTGATTATTGCTGGAAATTTTGTATGGAGGAGGGGATGTCACGTAGTGATCTGCCTTGGTGTCACCTGTGCTAGGTTCATCACTGTGGGATGGTTGAGATCTTTAAGAAAAATGCACGAGACAGAATGAAAGCAGGCCCAGTAAAGCAGTTATTTCTATTGGTCTGGTTTCTGCCCACATGAAACTGGTTCGCTTTCAAATGCCACACAGAATCGAAGTCCTGACACATTGATATTTGTGAGAGTAGACCATGTTTTGCCCTCCACTCTCAGTATTTACAGACCGTGTATTGGTTTATACATAAAGAGCAGTGCGTACATCATTAGTATATAGCGTGATGAATTGTCACAATCAAATACCTGTGTTAGCAGTACCCAGATGGAGAAACAAGACATGCACAAAATCTGCGCGGTCCCCAGAAGCTCCTCTTGTGCCTTCTCTGGTCACTGTCACTGTGCCCCGTCCCCTCCCCAAGCTTAAGTAACCACTACCTCGACTTCTAACAGCACAGATCAGTTTTGCCTGTTTTTTTGTTGTTGTTATATGAATGGAATTATACAGTACAGAAAGATAAAACTACTTTTTAACCCATATCTTAGTTTTGATTCTAACCGGAGACATTTGAAATATTCTAAAATGTGGCAATATACACATCTTGACAACTTTCAGTGGTAGATTAACAAAAATTCCTTGTTTCATGCATGGGTTCACCAATAGAACCATTGGTCTTCAAGGTAGTAAAATTTAATATGGTTGCTTCATTTAATGAAGAAAACAACCAACCTAATTACAACATCACATTGTTGGGCTTTAGAATGTTATTTGGAAGGCAGATAATTGTATAGAAATTAAATTCGTGTTTGCGTTTGTATTGAAGCAATCTAGTTCGTTTGAAGCTAGACTAACTTAAAGGCTCAAGGTTTAGTCAATAAGCTGAGTACACTGCGTGGAAACTTATCATTGGCTTCGGATTGGAAACCGTAGCATTTCAGTGCAGTCTTATTACACCGGTGCATTCAGAATGCCATTGTTTGAGAAGTAGTAGTCTTGTGTACAGAAAGTAATCTTGTCCATAGAAAGTGAATGGATAGGATGGTTAATAGTCAAAGTTTGGGCCAGGAGGATCTGAAATTGCCCTTCACGTTATAGAGAAATTCAGTACTCAGTTTGAATGCCCTTGGGAATGTTGTCCTGTTCAATTAACTTAAAACTATTTTAAAAGGTAGCCTTTTCTGCAACCGTCCTCCATGGTGAGGACGTGCATTCTCACTCCTCTCTGGATCTGTCGGAGGCTGGCTGGTTCACCGTGAGCTGCACGGCCAAGTTTGGAGCTTGAGGTGTCATGTGGGCAGCAGGCCACACGGAATGCGGAAAATGTTTGCCGTGCAGCTTCTGTTGGTCCCAGCAGAGATGGAAACGAACGGTTCCAGCAAAATTGCTAAGTCAGGGAGGTTTGTCTGTAGAAAGCTGCTTTTTAGCTCACTTTCTTTTTCTTTTTTTTTTTTT
>RJWJ010011558.1:0-44095 GCA_004363605.1 Indri indri | reverse complement strand
TTGAGCTCAGGAGTTCGAGACCAGCCTGAGCAAGAGCGAGACCCCGTCTCTACTGAAAAAAAAAAAAAAAAAAAAATAGAAAGAAATTATCAGACAACTAAAAATATATATAGAAAAAATTAGCCAGGCATGGTGGCACATGCCCGTAGTCCCAGCTACTCGGGAGGCTGAGGCAGTAGGATCGCTTGAGCCCAGGAGTTTGAGGTTGCTGTGAGCTAGGCTGACACCACAGCACTCACTCTAACCCGGGCAACAAAAGCTAGACTCTGTCTCAAAAAAAAAAAAAAAAAAAGAAAATAAGTTCTCTTATTTAAGCCACCCAGTCTGTGATAATTTGTATGGCAGCCCCAGCAAACTAATATTAAATTGGTTGTCCAGTATTATATTGTTAGCCATGGCAAAACCGGGATCCAAATCCAAATCTCAGAAGTCCCAGTCTAGTGGTTATGATTCACACATGCAGCAGTGCACCTGGGTCATGTATATTATGAGAACCATAGATATTATTCCAAGCAATATTTTGGTTAATAATGTGATTGACCAGCATGTCACTTAAAATTTCTGGTTGTGCTTACCAATCTGTAAAAATGGCTCTAACTCTGAGACTGAATAAAGGAATGTGACAAATCACTTATTAATACTCACATGAAAAAACCTATTTCCAGATTCCCAGTTCATGACTTCAAAAAAATCTATTAAATTTGGATAGGGATTTGGTTTTTGAGACCCACGTTCCAGAGTATGATTCAGTGGGTCTTAAGAAAAGACCACACTCAACTGTGATTTTAGAAATGAATTACACTCTAAGCTTTTATCAAATAGCTTTATAGCTTCTGCCAAAGTCCATAATCAATCTTTTTCTTAACTCGTTCTGTAACATAAATACCATTCAGTTACCAAAGGAATAATGCTAAATATAAATACACAAAAAAGAAAGGAAATGCAGCCTTTCCTTAATTCAGTGGAAAATGAGGGTGACTAAAAGCCTCTCTGGGGGAATGAATTGATTCAATTAACTGTCTTAGTTAAATTAATCCCATTAGAGAACCAAACACCATCCACCGTTCTGGAAAAAGTAACTTCGTAAATGGCACTCTGGTCTCCCAGCAATTAATATAATATAGGCAGCTAAACATACATCCTCCAGAATGTATTAACCATTGAAGTTCAAAGAAAGCATAATCAAAATATTCTTATTTTCTGTCTGTCTTTGGAAGAAGCTCAATATCTGGAGTATTATTGTCAGATGAATCACCCTCAGAAGTTTATAAAAAGAAATTTCCCTTAAAGCTATCTTCATGATTGAGTAAATAATCTCATTTAGTTTCTTACTAAGTACCTTTTCCAAACTTTTATTATATAGTCCTTCAGAAAGACAAATACACTTAAATGAAGAAAAGTAGCACTTTTCTTTGATGGATTAAAATAAAAATATAAAGGAGGCCATGCAATGTCCTGAAAATTTCAGCAAGAATTTTGAATTAATGAGGAGTTGACAATAATGTCTTAGAAAATTAAAATGGGTAATGTGTCCTAATATAAACATGGACTCCCTGGGAATTAAAATTTAAAAAACAATGTTATTTAAAATAGTCTCAAAATATATAAAATACTTAGGGGTAAATCTGACAAAGATCTGTCCATTGAAAACTACGGTGCTCAGAAAAATTGAAGAAAATGCACTGAGAGACTTTCTTTGAGAGAGACACACTTAAATACATTGAGAGACTTTTTTTTTTGTTTGTTTAGATTGGCAGACTCAATATTGTTAAGACGTCAGTTCTTCTCAAATTGATCAATAAACTCAACATGACCTCAGTCAAAATACCAATAGACCTTTTTATAAATATTGCCTAGCTGATTCTAAATTTCAAATGGAAATGCAAAGACCTAGAATAGCTTAAAAAAAAAAAATGAAGTCAGAGGTCTAATACTACCTGGTTTCAAGACTAATTATATACGTATGTGTGCGTGTGTGTGTATGTATATATCTATATATTTATGCATCTACTGCTTTGGGGTGCACGGGGAGCCCACTCGCTAACCCTGCTTTCTCATGCCTGCTGCCAGCCACCTGGGAGCGGGCGAGCAGTTCCTGCCACTTCCTCCGTATGTTTGATCAGCACTCTGACTTCCAGGAGCCCAGGAGCAAGAGCCAGGAGCCTGGGCCACATGGAGATGAGAAGGTACCGGCAGCTTGAAGCTCCCACTGGCTCGAGCCACTCCTTTCCCTCTTGCCTCTCCTCAGGAAGTGCCTAGTGGATGAAACAGGTGCCAAAGCTGTGGGAGGGACCCCTCCCCTGGCAGGGAAGTGAGGCCTCTGGGAGGAGGGTGCTCAGTACAAGGCAGGATGGGACTGTCCCCAGGCAGGAAGCATCTTGTGTAGGACTTCCTGGCTCTCTCAGCAAAGCTAGTGACATCAACCGAGGGAAGCTTGAGCCACAGGGTCCCTGAGTACCTTCTATAAAAGCCTGTGTTTGTCCAAGGTAAAAGTGGGTCATGGGGCTTCCTGTTACCTAGAGGGGACTGGCTCCTGTGAGTCTCTGAAGGGGGCTGCCTGTGTGGCTCTGAGGGGCCCAGGCCAGCCCTGCAGCCTTCCTCCCTGATGGGAGTAGTAGCTCCTTTTTTCTCTCCTGTTTTTGAAGCCTGGGCTCACCTTCTCCCAATTCCTACTAAGGCCTGCCAGTATCCCAAAGCCTGCTTTCCACATTCCCACAGGGTGAGGGAGCCCAGACCTGTCTTTGGGGCCATTGGCATCTGGGGTTAGCTAGAAGGGCGGGGAGCAGGTGACTCCCTGAGCTGTCATGATGGTCCAGTGACAATGCTGATGGTGACATCCAAATGTCAGGAGGGCTGTCTGTACTTGTCCACCCACATCCAGTCAGGCACTGATGTCAGGGCCCTGCCCTCAAGCTACCCGCTTGGACTCTTTCAGCTCTTGCTCAGACTCTGTCTCCTTTCTGGCTCATTCTATATGGGGACAGTTGGTAGGAGATGAGGGAAGAGGCTGCCAGAAGTTATCATGGGTAGCAAGGAGAATGAGGAGGGAGCTTTTAGACCCAGAAGGCCCTAAGAAAAAGAAGAAAAAACTGGCCATTAGCATAAAGATAGACAAATAGACCAAAGGAACAGAGTAGGTTCAGAAATTGACCCACAAATATATGGATACTCATTTTCCACAAAAGTTTAGAGGCAATTCATTGAAGAAAGAATAGTGTTTTCAACAAATAATGATAAAACAATTGGATATTGGTATGCAAAAGTTTATTCCTATATTGGATCAAGTACAAAAATTACTTTTTTGCAACATGTATAAAAATTCATTTAAAATGGATAATAAACTTAAATGCAAAATTTAAACTTATGAAACTTTTAGGAGTAAATTTTGTGACCTTGAGTTAGGCAACGACTTCTTAGATGTGACATCAAAAGCAAAAATAGATAAATTGTACTTCATTAAAATTTAAAACTTCTGCTATTCAAAAGATACTGTTATGAGAATAAAAAGATAAGCAACAAACTGGAGAAAATAGTTGCATAGCATATATATGATAAATGATTGTTTCCAGAATATATCCAAACTTTCAAAACTCAGTAATAAAAACCAAAAACACAAGTCGAAAAAGGGACAAGTTGAACATTTTTCAAAGCAGATGTGTAGTTGACAAACAAGTACATGAAAAGATGTTCGACATCATTTGACATTAGGGAAATGCAAAATAAAGCCACAGGAGATACCACTGCACACCTATGAAAACGTTAAATTAGAAAGACTGACCATATCAAGTATTGGCAAGGATGTGGAGGAATCGAACTCTCAAATGATGGTGTTGGAGAGTAAAGGGGTACAGGGTACAACAACCTCACTGGATCAATCGGATTCACACTGAGGTCTCTTTTAAGCTTTTTAGTAATTTTTATTCTCTCAAATTTGAAAAACAAACAAACAAAATTCTTCAATCTGACCTAAATTACAGTAGCCCCCCCTTCTCTGCAGAACATACATTCCAGGACCTGAAGTGCATGCCTAAAACCACAGCTAGTACCAAACCCTATATATCCTATGTTTTTTCCTATATGTAGATACTTATAATAAAATTTAAATTATAAATTAGGCATAGTAGAGATTAACAACAATAACAAATAATAAATCAACACTATACTATAATAACGATTATGAGATCGTGGTCTTTCTATCTCAAAATATTTCATAGCGCTGTACTGACCCTTCTTGTGATGATGTGAGATGATAAAATGCCTGCGTGATGAGCTGAAGCGAGGTGAATGACGCAAGCGTCGGGACGTAGTGTTAGGCTATTACCGGCCTTACGACGATATGTCAGAAGGAGAATCGTCTGCTTAGGGTGATCCCGGACCATTGAGCCATGGCGATGTCGCAGGCTGGATGTCGGGAGCAGACGAGGTGATGACGAAGGGGTGAGCAGAACATATAGCATGGATGCTCTGGACGAAGTGATGATTCACACCCAGAGGGGGCCAAAGTGGGCCACTGTCTCTTGTCTCACTGACAACAGATTCGTCATGCTACTCAGAATGGAGTGCAATTTAAAATTTACAGATTATTCATTTCTGGAATTTTCCATTTAATACTGTCAGACCACAGTTGACTACAGGTAACTGAAACCATGGATAAGGGAGGACTACTGTACTGTATATCATTTTATACTCTTCAGTAGAATAATTCAGAATGAGTTAAAAGCTTCCTAACTCCTTTCTTTTCATGCCCCTGCTCTTTGTCCTACAGAAGCCCCATCACTTGGTTCTCTGCTTGCTTTGCCAGATCACAATCCCAATCAGGCTCAGCCCTTTCTTATCCAGCTAGACAAGCCGTCTCCTCTTTTATCACTCTAGTCACTTCTGCCAGCATTGCCGTTTCCCTTATACCTCGTGTCCTTTTCTATACCTCACCTTTTTCACCTACCTAACCCTGATCTTCAACCAATCCAGTACCTTCGGTCCTCGAATTCTGGTGGGAAACCACACCACCACACTGACAGGTGCTGCTCCAGATGTCCACTCACAGCTGGCCTGCAGACTCTCTGGCAACCACGCACATGCACATAGTGAGTAGTCCCTGCCATCCCTCACACTGGCAAGTTGGTACCATCCACCAGCAAACTTTAGTTGTCCTCCTTCCCTGCTGCTCCTCCGCCCAACCTGCTCTGTGAGAGGGATACCAGCAAAGTCGGGCTGGACTTTAATTCAGGATCAAATATTTGAATTGGCATTATGTGAGAATTCCCTGGGCTTTATGTCCGGGAACTATGCCAAGACATCAAGAGACATGGAGAGGAGAACAAGAAGCGAAGTGTGATGCCGGGTGAGGAGAGTGAGATTGACTGAGGGAATTAGGAAGACATAATCTTCTACATAAGCCTTGAAATGGAACTAGTGAATAAGCAGTTTACAGACTTTTCCAGTGAGAGAGACAGTACTTCAAAAGCATGGAAGCACAAGCAATTTGGGGGAGGCTAGTGGGTATAGCAAAAAGCCCCAAAGCTGTAAGAGATCGCCCGACACAGTGGAAAGCAGTGGGAAGACATAGGCTGCAGCTAAAGTAGATGCCAAATTTTGAAGCTTTACTTTTGCCAGATTAAAATGCTTTTACTTTATCTGGAGGTAATGGCTGTTAAAGAAAAATTATGTGCAGTTTCTTTTTTGAAGTGATGTGAAAACAGTAAGATGACAGATGAGAGATTGGTGGGAAGGAGCAAGCCTGGCTACGTGGGCATGAAGCCAGTGTGGTCACATGGTGCCCAGTCCTGTGTGCTCAGAGGGCCTCCTAGCAGAGATTTACTGCTCAGATACCGCTGTCTTGACATTGTAAATGAGAATTTTAACTGTGAATGATAGAGCAGGGGCTTGGAGCCTCAGCTTACATGCATCCTTCTGTAAGGATGGCAACAGCTTGGGCAACAGCTGACATACTCCACCTCCACTGGAGCTGCCATCCTTTCCACCCCGTCTCTGTGCCATGAACAAAGAAGCGGGGACAGACGGGAGCAGGCACAAACACTCCAGGGCATCCTGGGGCCAGACAAGGACTGTCACTGCCCCTAGTTGATAGCCCCTAGTGTTCACGAGGCAACTCAGCCCTTGTGAGCCTCTCACCTACACCCAATCAAGGTACCAGGTATGTCCCATCACAGAGGTTGCAATCTCTTGAAGGTCACCGTAGGTTGGGGAGGAGGCCCCATGGGAAGAGGAGCTCTCTGGCTTGAACTCCCTGATGCTGATAAGGGCACCATGCATCACTTATTCCAAGTGGCATAGGTCCAGCAGCTGGAGGGAGGGGGATCCAGCAGCTGGTGGGCTATGCCAGTGTGTATGGGCCAGGTCATGGGGTGCCTGTGAAGGTCAGCTCTTATATCTCTATGCCAGGGAAATATGACATCAAATAGTAAATATAAAATATAATGCTAGGTTAGGAGACAGAGACCACAGAATAAAGGAAAGTGTTTTGCATTTATTACCTTTAAATGCACATTTGCATTTTGCACTGGGCCCAAGGAGGAAACTAGTGGCACTATTACCATGGTCCAGGCAGGGGCCCAGAGCGGGAGGAAGGGAATGATTTCCGGGAAGAAGGGAATGATTTCTCCTCACTCTGCATTAGGTTGCTGGAATTCTACCAGCTCCTGGATTACTTGCTACCCTAAAGTTAACATTATGCACATCGCATTATATCTAGAAGCTCCTAGTCAGTTTCACTTTCTTCCACTAAAATCCTCACTGCTCCTTAAGTGAATATTATCTTTCTGATTAAGTAAAATATGATCTCAGCCCTCAAAAAGAACAAAATAATGAGTCCTCAAATATTGCTTATTGAATGGCAGAAGAGTAAAAATAGTCAAATACAGAAGAGAAACAGCAAACATCACAGAGGGGTGTGTTTGTCTCACTTTAACAAAAGCCATAACCTCTGATATTAGGAAATGTGTCTAATCTGACAAAGGATCTATAGAGCAGGGGAAGGTTCCCTCTCCCTCATGCTAGAAGCTAAGGGCTATTTTTGTAATGAAGGTTGTTACTGAATCAGAGAAATAAATCAGAATAATTAATACGTTAATTATACAGCTTCAGTCCTTTCTTCTTGCAGTTTAGTAGAAAGCCAACATATCTTGAAAAAAGCTCACATTTGAGGAGATTATGGAGGGAAAGGTCTACTGCCTCCTTTACCTACCCAAGAAATAAACGGCTCAGGAGAGAAAGTGAAGAAAATACAGCTCTTTGGAGATACAAATTTAATTATTTTTAAGTTTGGGATAATGATTATTTCCTTCTCTATTACCTTAAATTTTAAACAGTTAAGATACTACCTCCATAACAAGTATAAAATATTCTGACAAATCAATATCTTTACTTATCACATTCTCTGGAGCATATTTCTTATTTTTGATATAATTGGGTTCCTGTTGAACTGCAACAAAAGAGTAGTGAAATGATATATGTAAGTAAAGGACAAAACGATAAGTAAAGTAAGCAAAGGGCAAAAGGACAGTATTATTTAAAAATTTAGTGTAGTTGAAAGAATAGAGAAAAACACAAGAAGGACTTGAAAAACGGCCTTTGCATGCAAAACTTTTTTTTGAATTTTTGAGCTAAAGAAAGTGACATAAAATCTCTAAGTAAGACAGATAAATTAAGGTACTATGCATGTTGGAACCTTAAGGAGAAACGCAAAGGTTTTGGAAAACTGCTATATAACCTAAGAAGCATTTCAACGTATAGGTTACTTGTGTCTGGAATCTCAATGTTATAACAACTGACTTTTTAAGCCATTGTAGACAAAACATAGGGAAGATAAAGCTTGCATGAAACCCTGTGGCTTTGTGACTTTAGGCAGGTTTTAACCTCTCAAATCTTTAAATTCCTTATTGATAAAAATGGTTGGATAATAACAGTAGATAGACTGATAATAATACTTGCCTCATACAATTTTTTAAGGGTTAGAAATAGTTGATGCGTGTAAAAGACTTAGCTCAGGGCCTGGCAAGTATTGAACGATCATCATATGTTATCTATTACTATGAATGGCAAGTATTAGTGACAAAAATCTCAAAACTGCCTTTGTGATTATGGAACTAAAACAAAGAACAGGTTTTGAGTCTGTCAGTCCGATAATGATTAAAAGCTAAATGCAGCTGGTTGTGGTGGCTTGCGCCTGTAATCCTAGCACTTTAGGAGGCAGAAGTGGGAGGATCTCTTTAGGACAGGAGTTTGAGACCAGCCTGAGCAACATAGAAAGACTCCATTTCTACAAAAAATTAGAAAAATCAGCTGGCTATGGTGGCATGTACCTGTAGTCCCAGCTAGTTGAGAAGCTGAGCCAGGAGGATCCCCTGAGCTCAGGAGGATTCCTTGAGCCCAGGCATTTGAGGTTGCAGTAAGCTATGTGGTATCACTACACTCTAGTCTGGGTGACAAAGTGACACCCTGTGTCAAAAAAAAAAAAAAAAGCTTCCGATTTTGTTCACCATCAACAACTATATCTCTTTCCCAACATTTCATTCCCTGTCAAAATTCAATAACAATATGCAACTTCTTTTTCTCTGAGTTGTGTGTGTGTGTCCGTGTGTGTGCACTCATGCTTAGGAAAACAATATAAGTATTTCTGATTTTCTTTTCAGTTAAATACTTAGACATTGATCTTTAAAGAAATAACTGGTAACAACAACAACAAATCTAACGACAATAATGCTCTCAAACAAATGATAAGATTTTTTTTTCATGAAAAGAGGAGGGATTGGTTTAGAGATCATTAAATGAATTTTAACTCCACCAGGGTGAGATCTCTACTGTAAGTCCTCCGCCTTTGTTTTATCTTACAGTCTTCTCCAATGATAAACATGTTAACTTTGTTTTTTAAAGCCATGCCTCGTTCGTATGATTGTATAGGAAATTAGTTATTTCTTTGAAGGAGCAGTTTAGAATTGAAAATTTTTTGAGAAGAGAATGAAAACAATCTCATTTAATGACTGCTATTTGTTATTTAAGGGTGGTGAAATTAGATATCTTTGTTCTTAGACAAAGAACGGAATCTCTTTAGAAGTACCAGGAGCCCTATAGGAATTTTAAGAGGGCCTCACCCAAATTACTTCTAGAACTAAAATCTTTGTTCTTTTTTATATTATTAAAATGAAAGTGGTAAAATTTTATAAAGGCTGACATAATAATTAACGCTCAGAGCAACAGCTACAAGTGATCAAGGACTGTAGTTTATGGAAGATAAAAGCAAAAGAGTCTTTCCAAATGCTTTGGTGATATTGACTAACTAGCAAAACAGGGTCTCATGTTATATTTATGGTATTTTCTAAATTACCCATGATTTTAAAAAATATTGATTCATCCTTTTTCAGGGTGGTGAAAGTGGCTGTGGTTTTCTTTTACTAAAAGGTATGTGTGTTTATTGCTGATGTCTTTGTAAACACAGAGCTGAGGGTTGTGATCCATCTTCATGTAATTCGCTAGGCACAGGCTTTATTGTACTTAAACGGAGTGCCAAAGCTGACATCACCTTCCTTGTTCTCACTGGGCTCCGGCTGGATGAACTGTGGGGCATGTGCCCTGAGTTCATGTTCAGCATCAGGGTCAAAGCAAAGGGAGCTCTGACAAGGATTCCATTGTGAGCTTGTTATGGAAATGCCACGAAGATTCTCTGTCAAGCTCCTTGTACATTGCACCAGCACCACTTGTTTCCTTCCCAGTGAGGTCCTGCCAAAGCTTTATAATGCAATCCACAAGAGTAGGGGAGGGATAAAGAATGGGGTGGGGGGGGGGGAATATAAGTTGGAACAGTTACTATTCTATTCTATTACATTGCAAAATGGTGAATCTTATTTTCCCTGCTTCTGTAATCTCTGCCATCTACTCTGAAATTGTAGAATAGAAAAAACCTAAATGTCATTTTACATGAAGGAAGTTGGGACACACAGTGTTCAAAGTACTAGCTCTAGGAGTGGAAACCAGGGGTTCTATAATCCATTTAGGATCTGACTCCTATATGTTATTTTGGAACCCCTTAACAGATTCTAAATCTGTCTCATTGTTGGTTGAGTAGAAATAATCTGTGTGCAGTATGAAGACATAGCAAAATGTTCAGTTGGGATCCTTCCTAGCTTTAAGAGTTAAACTATCAAAAAAATGTGAAAAACTTTGCAAGGGGCAAAAACACAAGTGTTCTGTTAGAATTATCCTTCCCTTTCCTTGTCTTTAAACTATTTTACAACTCTATAAGTTGCAGAAAACTGATAATAATATGAAAAACATTTATCCATAGATGTGCAAATGAATTGCATGTGCTAAAAATTAGTTATCTCCAGGTGGATACTGACAGGTTCATAGCTATCTGTATATTCCTTTCCACATTGGAGGGGACCTTTACTACACGTGTGCTCTAAGGATTCTCCTCTGATATGGCTGTAACATCTTATTGGTTCTTCATTAATTAATGAATTAAATAAAATTGTTCACACGTTTGCTTTATATTTGTATGACAGTAATAGTTTTACATTTTTTAAAAAGTCCTTTCTCAAGAGCTTTAAACATTCTATAGACTCTGTTTCTTCTTTGGATTATACACCTATATAAAGAAACTCTCCACAAAATTAGAAGTATTCTGACTTGCTTAATAGACTCTTATCAAATATTTCTGTCTTTGGTGTTCAAAGATGTTCTTAAAGGTAATGAGATAATGTGTGAATATGCTTTGGAAGCTGTAAATCTGGAGTCCTGGGTCTGTGCAAAATCTAGGTTAAGACAAAGGAAATTGTGAGGAATGGTTGGCTAACAGTGCTGGCAAGGCATGAAAGTCAATGTGCCTCTCAAAGGAATGGAAGCCTCTTAAACTCATGAAGAATTAGGCTAAAGGTGGATAGCGCAGGTAATTGCTAAATTGGTTCCACTGGATTATGGCAAGAATGCTTCTCTCTCTCTCCCTAATATAATGCTGCCCTAAATAGCTCCCTGCCTCACTGCTTTGTCTCATGCTTGACTCTGAAAATGACAAATATTTGAGGAAACATAAAACCAATAAATAACAAATGCCATTTATTACTATAGAAAACTACAATTTATAGGCACTTTGCATTTACTATTAGAGCCATTTCTCACAACTTTATCTGGAAGGTATTATCACCTACTTTCTGTAGATGATAAAATCAGTACTCAAAGAAACTAAATAGCTCGCTCCAAAGCATTCATTTTGGTTGAAGCTGGGATTTCACCCTGCCCCTGCCTTATTTTTTTTTTTTTTTTTTTTTGCTTAACTCTGAAGCCTGTGGGTTTAGCCATAATGCAATATGGAGCCTGTGTAGCTGGGCTCTGAGTTCTACTGTCTGGTTCTGAATCCTGGCTCTGTCACTTTAGCTCCTCTTCCCCTCCACCACAAGGTCACAGGCTTTCAGGAGATGAATAAGAAAAAAGGATCAAGAAAAAAACTAAACTAGACAGGTCTGAAAAGTAAGAGCAGAACCATGGAAGTGTGTGGTCACAGGGAAGAGAGGAGAGAATTTCAGTAGGAATGAGATGATCAACTGTGTCAAATAGTACAAAGATGTCAACTAATATAGTTGAAAGAGTTTTCGTGGAGCAATATTAGTCAATTGGAAGCCTTTGCCAGAAAATTCCAGCAGAGTAGAGGCAGAGACCAGAGATTAGTCTGTTAAAGGCAGGTAGAATGTGAGGGGTAGGGGAGAAGGAAATTGAAGAGATAGGAGAGGAATGAGATGCTGATGAAAATTTCTTAAGAGACCTTAGAGAAATAGAAAAGATCGTCTAAAAGAGAAACAGATGCATGAGCCTTGTGAGCGGGGAAAACACCTGGCAGGTTTTAATGTCTCTGAGAAATAAGAGAGAAGGGTGCTGCTAGGGAAAGGCAGTAGGGCCGAGGCACAGCAGGGAAGGTGAAGGACAACTGAACGGTTTTCTGGTTGATGGTTTCGACTTGCTCGTGTGAGGGGTGGCAGGGACCACTTACTATGGGCATATATGTGGTTGCCAGGGAGTCTGCAGGCCCGCCGTGAGTGGACATCTGGAGCAGCACCTGTCAGCACGGTGGTGTGGTTTTCCCACCAGAATTTGAGGACCTAAGATACTGGATTGGTTTAGGATTAATGCTAGGTAGGTGAGAGAGGTGAGGTATAGAAAAGGACAAGGGGCGTAAGGGAAATGATAGTTCTAGCAGAAGCGACTAAAGTGATAGGGGAGGTCGTCTGGCTGGATATGAAATAGCTGAACCTGGTTGGGATCGTGAACTAATAAAACAAGGGGAGAACCAAACAGCACAGGCTTCTGTCAGATGAAGAACAGGGGTGATGATGAAACATCCTCAGGTTTTATCTACAGAGCAAGGTGTGCACGCATAAGGCATTGCTAATGAAACAGTGGAAAACTCCCTCCATACCTCAACCCTGAAAATGTTAAGGTGGATAAATTATTAAATAGCAATGTTTTATCCTGATAGAAACCATTTTAAACAGACTTCTCTTCCAGCTGTTTCTGAAATAGCATTAGAATATGGAGAATTTGTAAGTAAGGAGTGGTCTGTAGGAGCTTCTGATTATTCTTCTTCTTTCTGGGGTGGGTAATATCATTTTTGTCTGTCTGGCTCTGTCCATGCTTTGCTTACAGGCAAAGTAAATTGTCTACCCCACACCAAGAAACACAATAACAGAAAGCGTGTTTAAATCATTCTTGTAAGTGATGTGTTTACGGAGTCTTCCTGAATGTGTAAAAGGGGAATGAGAAATCACCACAAAAATCTCAGTGTTTAAATTTGGAGATCTTAATCTATTTTATTTCTGCACTTGATCAAGAGTAAAGGAAAACTAACAGCTGTCTCTTTATGCAGAGAAAAACAATCCATTCCCCATCAAACCTCTTTTTCTCATGTCGATAGATAGTAGGAAACAAGGGGGGGGGGAATTTTGATAACAAAATGAAATTAATTTATCACCAATTTTTACATTTTTGTGTGTTTGATATATTTTAGCCTAGTATTGCCTATTAGTCTAAAAACTCATGAAGACCTTAAGAAATTTAGAAGGAATTTGTCACTGCTTAGGGGCAGAAGAAGGGCTTTCTTTTTCTTGTTTTTCTCCCAGCCATTTAAGGACTCGATATTAGTTCATTCTCTATGTTAACAGGTATATGGAAACGATAAATAAAACAAAATCCTGAAATTAATGCTTGCTGAAATCAGCCAAGAAAAATGAGACATCAATTTGTTTTGTCTTGAACGTGCTTAAATTCTCTCATCCTTGAGGAAATATTAAGTTAAAGCATCTATTTGGGAAGCTTGTATGATAACCTGGGGTCGAGGGAGGCTGGAGGGGTCAGAGGAAGCGTTAAGGATGGATTCCCTGAGACAGAGCTGGCAGAGATGCTCTGCGAATCAATCCTGAGTCAGAAGGCTAACGTATGTATGTAAGTCTATTAAGCTCTTCTGTATATCAGGCTCAGCATTTTCCCTTCCATTTTTCTATCTGGAAATACTATTAGTCTGTTAATGCACCTTGCTACAAAAGGCAAGAAAGACTTCAGGGATTTGGAATATAATAATGCCTTTGGTCACTGAACAGATGAATTTACTTAGCATTTTGCCTAAAGTAAATCGGACTAATATTTTGCTAAATATTATTTCAAACTTTAGTTTTTATCCCAATGTTGTAATGTATAGCAATATAATTTTAATCATCAATTTCCCTATTCAAACCAGGGAATGGAACACAAGTGAAAGAAAGGCAGGGAATCATACCAGAACTGAAAGAAGTTGGATGGAATGTGAGGGATTTCTACATACTTGGTAATATTTGACTAGGAATTTTCGGTACTATTTTAATTTAGTAATATTTCTACATGGAAACCAGTTTTAAGATGCAGCATTCTTTTTCTCAGTATTTTCTTTTCTTTTCTCATTAGACTCCTGCATGCTAACCATTTGGGAAGAGCCCTGAGCAAGGTCAGAACTGCTCAAGAAAAGGTGGTTTTCACATTTTCTGCCTTTCCTCATTATTATCATTTCTGGTACTTCTATTTTATGTAAATGCTATGTAAACAAATGTCTTTACTCTTTAATGAATTTTTGGGGGAAATTTAAACTTTTTGCCCAGCTTTATTGAGGTAAATTGACAAATAAAAATTGTATAAATTGAAGGTGAACAATGTAATGATTTGATGTACATATATGCTGTGAAATGATTACCACAATCAAATTAATTAACGCATCCATCACCACAGTTAGTCGCCATTTGGGCTGTGTATGTGTGTGTGTGTGCGTGTGTGTGTGTGTGTGTGTGTGTTGTGTGTGTGTGGCGAGGACACAAAGTCTATTCTTTTAGCAAATTTCAGAGAAATGATACATATTATTAACTATAGTCACCATGCTATACGTTAGATTCCCACAACTTATTTTGTAATTGAAAGTTTTGAATTGGTATATTTGAACATTAATGTGTTAATCATTTTTCTGGAAAAGCCTAAAGTGTTCTAGAAAGCTATATTTTAAAGAACGATTGTCAGCTTATTTTTTAACCTATTTTCAGTGTGACTGCCCCACAGCCAGCCCCCTAGCAACTGTCTGCTGTTGGGTCTGATGCGAAATGAAATGTCAGGTCACTTGCTGGGAGCAGCGTCCGTGGGGGAACTCTGGAAATGAATTTGGAGCCCTGGGATGCATGTTCTCGTTTTCTCCCACGTCATCTGTATTTCTCAAGGCCTCCAGGTACAGACTCTCAGGGAAGAAGTAGCCATGCCCTCCTGAGAAAGCTCTCAGTCTCCCCAACTCCTTCCTTTCAGCTGCTCTCCACTCTGGAATTAACCTGTTTTGTGCAGCCAGGCTGTGTAAAATAATGCATAAATCATGAGACAGGGCTTTATTAGGAGGTGTAAAGAACTCCCTCACATTTAAAATGTTCACAAACAGGTCCTTAAAAGTTGTTCAGAATGCCTGAAATTTGTTGTTAATATATATGTACCAGTGAAGGATTAGAGTTATTTTCAACAAACGTAATTTTGCATGTCTCCATTTTATCACCCTATCTTCAATGTTTCAAAATCCCTTTGTTCCCTTCCAAAAGAATTCCTGGGGTTTAATAACATACCGATACTGAGTTACTTTCTACATAAAAACATATTAGCGGTAGAACTGAAAGACATTTTACAAGCCAAGACGGAGCCCAGGCTCTGGAGTTCTCTTTCACTCTTGTAACCATTGATAACATCGCTCAACCTGAAGCTGCTTGGATCTGTGTTCAGCAGTGCTCAGAAATGTTTGATGTTATCAGCCATATCAGGGAAAACCAAAAACAACGAGTGTTCAGGTCTTGGTAGAGCAAAAAAAGAGATAGTATGCCTAGACTATACTATGAAAATGTGGACATTTCTAATTACTATAAATCCAGATTCATGTGCCAGCAAATATTTGTTGCTAAAATTGTTTAAGTTTTCTTTCCATCACCGTCTTCATAAAAGCAGAGACTGACTTGACTACTGCTGTTTCTGCTGCCCTGTGAAAACATTTCTGTGACGAAAGATGACAAAAAGCAATGCAACAGCCTAGGTCTCTGGGAAAAGCTAGCCCCATTGCCTAAGGGAAAACATTCACTAACTCTTTTCATATGGAAATCAGTCTTTGTTCAGAGGAGGAGGTGAACAAGCGGAGACTTTTACTGGGACGAGTAAATCAAGCCTTCAGCAACCCAAGGAACAAAAATACAAGAAACTATCAACTCTTCATTGGGACCAAATTAGGACAATACTACAAGAAAATCTGGTTGTGGTACTTTCGGGAAAAGTTAATTGACTACTCAAATAACAGCTTTGATAGTAACATCAACCCTGACTGTATAAGTAGGTTTCAATCAATAGAAATTTCTTGTAAATTGGACAAAAAAAATGTTTTGTTATGATCAGGAAAACTGCCATTTTTTAAATCTATTTTTGTTTTGTTCTTTTAAATGATATCAGATGTAGTTAATCCCTCGATCCTAAATTATGACTATTGGGAATGAAGGCTATCACAGTTACCCCAGGTTATATTAAATTTTATATTAATGTTGGTGGAGATGAAGGAAAAAAATTTGCACTCATGTTGAAATTCCAAAGGGAAATTTGTGAATGACCTCTCAGATATTTGTTGCTTAGAAGTGAAAGCAGTCATTTCTATGCAAGGACCCATATGCTACTAACTATAATTGGATTTAATCAGAAAATTATTTTGCTCTGAATAATGTATGCATTTTTAACATTTAAGTGTGTTTCACAGAAAAGGAGGAAGGAGTCTAAATTAAGAAATAGTTCTAGCAGTAAAGGTATTGATGTTCTTCTCCATTGTAAACCATTCCAAATATGGTTTATTCTGCTACAACACATGTTCTGTAATATAAGTTCAAAAGGGATTGGTAAAAAGGAAATGATGTCAGTATAACTTGGGAGACCAGAAGGAAAATCAGAAGTGATTCTTCCCAACATTTTGTGTTGCCAGTAATAACAGAACACAAATGATACTAACAAAGCTGAAATTCAGCAAGCCATGGAAGAATACAGTACTATACTTCACGTCTTCATCCCATCTTCTCTAAAGGTTGATCGTGTGCAAAAGAAACAAGATAATGATCCAAAATCATCAGTCATTATTTTTGCTACCTCTGCTTATTCATTTACAATTTCTGATAATGTGTTTGTCTCCATAATTCAGCAGTCTTTCTTTTATTAGTACCTCATTCTGACAGCCTATTAATGTATTTTGTACAATGTTGTATTTTGTAATGCATTTCATTTGTATTTAGAATAAAGTTCTATTAGTTACTAAACTATTAGCTTTTTATGATTTTAACACTTTTTGAAAAACAGTAGTAAATTGTTTTTAAGTAAGATTTGTTGTTGCCATTAGTGCTCTAGCCATAAAGTGGCGTAAGTTTCGAGTGGTCTACACTAATTCTGTTTTTTTCCCATTAACTCTGAACTTGAATTGTACTGTGTAGTATACTGCAAGGTTTTCAGAAATGCCTGTAAATGCTATGGCAGATGTTTGCACTTCTAAATACACATTTTCACCAAATAAAAATAATGTTTTAATAATGTCATATATTTGTAAAGACGTTTATAATCTTCAAATTGCTTCTGCATGAGAAGTCTTTCAAAGGTCAAAAATAGATTTACTGTCTTGATATAAAATAAATAGCAAATCTTAATTTCTAATTTTGGTTATATACATGTACAAAGAAATAGATCATCATATAAAACAAAAATTTTTAACAAAACTGAGAAGATGTGGTTTGTTGAGAGGTAGTATAGTGGACACAGGAAGCAGCCTATGAATCCACACTGCCTGGTTCAAATACCAGCTTTACCAAAAACTAGCTACATAATTTCTCTATATCTCAGTGCTCTCATTTGTAAAATGAATGTATAATAGTGCTTATCTTATAAAGCTGTTGCAAGGATTAAATGTTTTGTTGCATATAAAATACTTGATACTTAATATGTATAAAATATTATTACCGTTTAAAAATACAGTTAATTGATCAAATTATCATACAGTACTCATTTTCTATTGATATATGAGTTTCTTGAGGTAGGATCTATGTCTTATTTGCTGTTATAGCTTCACTGCATAAAACATAAGAAAAGTTTAGTCAGCACTGGTTTAATTAGATTGAACTTTTTGGATTATTTTTTGTTTTCTTTTGACTAGATAATTTGTTTGAGGATTCTTCCAAAGATAATCACCTTCTTTCCTATGTAACTTATACTATTTAAAAAAATATTTTAAATTTTTGATTAGTTTTTTACTTCTTTATCTTATTTCTGAAATAAAAAAGAACAATAAACAGGTGTCAGATGGTGAGAAAAGAGAGAATAAAAGCTGAAAAGTCTAAAAACAAACAATGGTGAAAATTTTGGGTATAGAAGTTTTAGTTCTAAAGAACCAGCAAGCTAAGCTTTTACAAACAGCTAAAATGATGAATAGCAATCAAGAGAATACCTTTTAAGATGTGATACTCAGCAAACGGTTTTTGAGCCAACAACTCTGTTGGATTCTGAAGATCCAGAAAAAAAAGAAAAAAGAAATGCTTCTCCTGAAAAGCTTATGATCTTATTAAAGGGATAAAACATATGTATGATTCTTAAAACCCTTGACTAATACAGGGATATAAATTTTGAATGTGAAATTGTGTCATAGGTAACTCACCAAATTGAGTTCTAATCTTTAAACCGTCTCTCCTTAACTATAAAAAAGAAATTTTTAGATTAATGTTCCTTCGCACTGTGAAAATTTATTTTATCTTATTACATATTTATTTTTATTTAAATAGATTTAGGGGGTACAAGTGGTTTTTTGATACATGGATGATTTGTATAATAGCAAAGTCAGGGCTTTTGTGTACCTGTCACCCTAATAGTGTATGATGTACCCCACAGGTAAATTTTGATTCTTCACCCCGCTCCCACCCACTCCCCTTCTGAGTTTCCAAAGTCCATTATTCCACTGTGTATGATCATGTATACCCATCGCTCAACTTCCACTTATAAGTGAGTATATGAGATATTTCAGACTGTGAAATTTTAGAACTTAATGTCTATAAATACAGTTTTCATTTTTATGCCTCAAAATTCAACAGCCTTCTCAATTGACAGATATTTGTCTCATACTTAAGTTACCTCTTCCTTCTCAGTAATAATCTTTTCTTACTGTGAATTTTGATCATATGAATTGTATTATTGTTGTACCAAAGTAAAACATATTCAAAAGGTCAGGGGAAAAGCATTCAGGGAACAAAACATTGCTCCAAGAATGTAATTCTCTGCAAGCCTGGCTGCTGAAACTGCTTGCTGTAACCTGAAACCAGTTTTATCTAATAGCTGCTGAAACAACCTTCTCCAGTGACTGCAAGAATAGTTTTATCCATTGCTGTCACTTACCTGTCAAAACTCGCTGGCTCCCCAAAACCTTACTAGTGCCAATGAACTTTCCCGAAGAGCAATACATAACATTTTTCATTTTTACAAGAGATTATTTCAATCTATAGACTTTGAGTAAAGCAGATAACCTTCTATAATATGAGTCAGTTGAAGACCTTCAGACAGTTGAAGGTCTTACTAGAAAACAACTCCTACCCGGAAGAAGAGGGAATTCTGCCTGCAGTCTGCCTGTGAGTTCCAGCTCAACATCACCTCTTCCCTTAGTGTGCAGTCTGGTGGTCGACCCTGCAGAATTTGGACTTGCCAGACTCCACAATACCAGGGCTAGGTCCTTAAAGTGATGTCTGCCCCTCTACCCCTACACACATCCTATTGGTTCTTTTTCCCTGGAGAGCCCTGAACGAACTGATAAGGCCCAGTTTAGCTCTATGTGCCTGTGATTCATGTATAAAATTTCTTCTTCAAATCCATGGTTCAACTTTGTACACAAATATCTGCCTGCATTTATTATTTACCCTTTGTTTATATCCTTGAAATGGTATAACTGTAGCGTAAGATATGAACAGTTTTAAGATCCTTGATACTTATTTGGATCGTATAAAGTACCATGGGGTGTGTTCCTTGAATTTATAATTTTAAATTTCAGGAGCATAGAAGAAGTATTTATAGAAAGTTTATAATTTCATAGTCTCATCTATTTTACTTCTCTTTCTTCTTCTCTATGAGGTGTTTCCTTTTCATTTATACCTTCATGGATAACTTGCCAGCAATACTAGTCTATGAATATCAATGTTTCTCCATAGGCTTTAATCTTTTTTGCTTGTTGTGGAAAAGAAACTACTGTTCAAAGCCATCCATATGAGAAATTAGTAGCTTGTAAAATAGTGCTGGAGCAAAGAGGCACTTTCCAGTTACAGCTGTAGGAAAGTATACACTTGCAAAAATTTAATTCAGTCCTCCTAAACATTATGCATTCATTTTTCCTGAACACTGACCTAAATGCACCTATATTTGTAATGCTGTTGTGACATGTTTCTCTCTGAGTACCCATTAATAGGGCTTGGATTCATTCATTTTTCTTTAATTTATTCGTTCATTTATTTGGCAAATGCTTATACCTAGTTTGTAGTATTTACCAGCCACTGGGATATGGCATGAACAAAAGACTTTTGTCTTATCTGTGAAGCTATTTATATTCTAGTAAGAAAAGGAGAATATTTCTATCAAATACACAAAACTTTTAAAAATTAAGAAAGTCCAAAAATAAGAAAAATATAAAAATAAAATGTTTGGAATTACAAAGTAGGAGTAGGTAGCAGCTTGTTTTTCTTCTTTTTTAGCCTGAGGTAGATGGGCCATGGGAACATTTGTATGTGTGATTCTTGTAACAAATGGCTGTTAGAGAGGCCTGGATTATACTTCAGGACCCCACTGTTCTCTTGGCCAGGGTGGCCACCCAGAATCCCACTGGCCAGGCTAGAAGACACAAAGCTTTCAAGGGACACATTAGTGCATTTTGATAGAGTTGCTTTAAATTATAAAACTAAATTATGTTCTTTACAAAAGCTTCAGAAAATAATCAAGGAGAAAGAAAAATTCTCTCTACCTTCGTGAGAGAACCACTATTAACACTTTAATATATTAAAATACAGAATATCAATAAAATTTGTATGCATAAATGTACATAGTTTAAAAATCAGGCTCATAACGTATGAAGTGTTTTGTAGCCTCTGCTTTTGCTTAAAATTATTTTGTGGAATCTTTTGCTGTCTTTAAGTATTGTCCCAGAATATGATATCGAATGGCTATAAGACTACCCTATAATTTACACAACCCATGTGCTATTGTAGCACATTGATGCTTTCTCCATTTGCTTATCTCATCATTGCATCTTTGATCATTTTCTTAAGGTAAATTCATAGACATAAAATTGCTAGGTCAAAGCGAACACACATTTTTATCATTCTTGATACATATGTTCAGATTGTACCCATTTATACTCCCACCAACAATGTGTGTAAATAGTAAAAGGGTTGTATTAAAGAGCAAAAACAAACCAAAGTCTAAAATGTAAGATGAACAGGCAAATTGTGCCAGTACAAAGCCTCACGGTTATCCACAGTGATAATTGCAGTCTTTGAAAAGGACTCTCTATTCAGGTCTGAACTAGCTTCGATCTGCTGTCTTTAAGCCTATGTTCAGATTGGTTGTTTAATGGGCTCTGGGTAGTATTTCACAAGCAAGATTTGGTGATTCTTCTACCTCTGGCCAGCGTTTACTCAGCCAGCCAAATCCATTTCTTTGCACAAAGCAGCCAAAGTTGGACTATTCTCTTGGAGGTTTCTAGGCCTTTGTGTGTTACTTGCATATAGAGCTCAGAAATCCCTCTTTATTTCCAAAGTTTCCCTTTTGTTCTGGACAGCAGAGAAGTGATGGTCTCCTTTTCTATTTTCCCATGGAGATTCAGGAATCCTTTCAATCTTCCCCAAGAGACAGGGCATTTCTTTACTTAAAACTCTCCAATGGCTTTCTGTATTTAGAATAAAATAAAAAATCCTCATGATAGAAAACATTATTCCCCGACCTCTCTAACTTTATCTCTGAGCCTCGCTCTGTGCTCTTCAGCCTCATAGACCTTTTCATCCCTTGAACTTCTCAAGCTCATTCCAAACCCAGGGCCTTGCATTTGTGGTTCTATATCCTTCTTTTCTCATATCTTCATTTCTAGATTTTACTCATTCTGATGTAAATTGTCAAACTAGCTCCTCTCTGTCATCATTTTCTTTCATAGTACTCTGCTTTCTTCTTAGCACTTAGCATTATTTAAAATTACATCATTTCTTTATTTGCTTTTTTTCTGTCTGCTGTCTGTCTCTTTGTTTTCTTTTTTTTTTTTCTTGTCTGACTCTTCTTGATGGAATATAAACTCCATGAAGGCAGGGACCTTTTCATTGCTATATCTGCTGTACTTTGATCTGTGATGGTTATAATAAATACATGTTCAATGAATGAGGGAAAAAAGGAGAAAACGAAAATCACTAGACATGCTAGTTCTGTGCTGGCAAGCACACTACTTTTCCTTCAATGTGCTCAAATTAACACGGGAAATTTAGCCTTTAGTGATCTGTATGTATTTATTCAGTCTCTCTTAGCTTGCTTCTAAAGAGTTGCATTCAAAGAAAGATTCAAAGACTAAAAAAAAATCTTAATTTTATGTGTCTTGAGGAGGTGCCTTCAGTTCCTTAAGTGGAGGTAGAAGGGTCAGAGGTCAGGATTCTTACTATCACTATCAGAGATAATTTCTAGATAATCTTGTGCAAGTTTAGAGTTGTTTCCAGATCTCAATACTTGTCCTACAACATGTTTAAGAATTAAATTCTTTTTTTATTTTTTTTGTGAAGAAAGTTTTACATTATGTTTTTTGGATTTCATTTCATTTACTGTTTACCTGCTTTACTCTCCAATTTTTTTTTCTTTTTTTTTTTTTGAGACAGAGTCTCACTTTGCTGCCCAGGCTGGAGTGTAGTGACATGATCATAGCTTACTGCAGCCTTGAACTCCTGGGCTCAAGCGATCTTCCCTTCTCAGCCTCCTGAGTAGCTGGGACTACAAGTGTGCACCACAACACCTGGCTCATTTTTAAAATTTTTTGTAAAGACAGAGTCTTGCTGTGTTGCCCAGGCTGTTCTCAAACTCCTGACCTCAAGTGATCTTCCCACCTTGGCCTCCCAAAATGCTGGGATTATAGGCATGAGCCACTGTGCCTGGTCTCCAATTTCTTAAATAAGATGAAAAGATATAACATACTGAAAGTCCTAAGGAAGTTTTTTGGCACATGAAAAAACTCTCAAAATGGATTAATTCTCTCTCTGGGAGTATATCTCTTTATTTTCTGAAAAGACTTAGAATGAAAGAAACCCAAAAACATATCATAATAGTGTATAAGAGAGGAAAAATATTGTTATTTTTCCTTTTATCTCTCTTTTTAAAAAGAGATGTTACTTATTACCTTTGCCTCCTGTATTCTTTTTCAAAATTTGGTAAATTGGGAAACTCATCTCCGTAACACCTAGAGAAAATTCAAGAGGAATAGGATTTATACGCTGGTCTGGGCTCTGCCTGCTAAAGAGCATGTTGCTCACTGGCAGACATCTGGAATACTGTTTTCTTATTGCAAAACAAGAGATTTCAAACTGGTGGTCCCTAAGCATGACGATGTTAAAAAAAATAAGTGACTTACAAAATTGGGTTATTTTATACACATACAAAAAACTTCCTCTTATTTCTGCCTATCTCAAAAATAATATAATTAGAAATCTGGCAACACTGATCCCACAGTTCTAAAGGACAATATTTGGCCAGAGATGCATAGTGTCAGCTCTGTCCACATGGGGTATGTTCTCTGCAGTGACCCATACTCGTTTTTGTTAAATTTTGTTTACTTATGCCACATTCTTGGCCCTGAAGACATCAGATTATCCTCTTCCTGGGTGACTCGACCTCCTAGGTACCTTGTTTTCCTGACACACTGGGACCTGCTCTATCTGCCCCAGGCTCTGCTCCCGCCCCCAGCCCCAATGCTCTCATCTTATCACATTAAGAGAGCAGGGGACTATTTTGCGCCTTCTGGACTTGCGCCTGCATCATGGATGAGTATTGTGGTTTGTCTTTGAGCTCAAGTTGAGGTGAGATGCTTGAGAGAAAAACTGTGGGGGAACAACCAACCAGCCAACCAGGAATTAAGAGGAAATGGTAGAGAAGAAGCAAACCAGAGTTTTTGGCTTTTCCCCTTCATCTGTCTGGCCAACTTTATGTTGACTTTGTCTGTATTTAATTTATAAAGTGCATTCATTTAGACTAAGGTTCAAAAGTGTGAATTCCCCTCCAAATTTTGGCCTGTTAGGAAGCAGAGAATGTGTAATAGCCTTATTCTTAAGAGAAGCTGAAATTACCTTTATGCATTTTTAAAGAAACTCATTTCTGTGTGTTTTGAAAAAAGCAAAATTTGGAAAGGATTTGGAAAAGATGATTACTAATCAAAAGGTGGATTGTGTTTAAAAACAAAATGGGAATAATGACCTTAAAAATTGGAAAGATTGGGGAGAAAACTGACAAGGACACATTAGAGCTGCACTTCCCTAGCAGCGTGAATGTGGTCATGGTGAAACGAGAACAATGTCTGAAAGGAAATGACGGTCTTATCATAGGAGCCACAAAGATTTCATTTTTGTTTTCCCAAAAATTACCATCATCAACTGTGACTGATGATGAAGGACTACTTTCTCCTCAAGGAATAATTGCCAACCTCTTCTTTGGCTCAACCTCATGTGGACTAACATGACAAAGACGTAATTTTGCCCTAATTCTTAAGAGAACAGGAAAACACTGATGTAATCTGTTTGTTTAATTCTAGAAAACCTTTCCCTGAAGTCTGTTTTTGCACTGCCAAACTGGGAAAGGATGTCTGGGGGAGTAATTAAAGGCTTTAAATATGAAAGAAAGAGAGATTCTAGTGCAGTGTGGGGTAGTCTGTGAGAATAACGGGAAACGCGGGAAATATAGGCAGGCATGCAAGTGTCAGCGGGAAAATATGTCAATATCTCTCAGAATGTTTAAAGTTGGTGCCAGTGAGGGCCAGTCAGCTCCAGTTTGCCTTTGCACAGTCTATGCTTAACAAATTGGTGCTTTAAACAAGGTTGCCAGAGGCAGAGAAACATCTGGGAAAGAAAACAGACTCCTTAAAGACTTGAGCTGCTTCTTGTTGATTAAAGATCGGTGTTGATAATACATTAAAGTCCTTTCCTTAGAACATCAGGTTTAAACCTGTTAGAGTTACTGTTATGACCTGAATATATAAACTGTGTTTTTAAAAATTGTTATTCTGTAATGCTAATTTGTGAAGGTACACATATAAAAATTCTACAGGCAGTCTCAGCTGAATATTGTCAAAACTGAAGTCATTGTTTGTTTTCCTCCTACTTCACTGATTGATTTTCCATCTCCTTTGCTGTCCTTCCTCTTCTTTATAACCTGTATGCATTTGCCTGATTTGGAGATTGGTTCTCAGTCTTCTCACTTCTCAGGTGAAATCACTCAGTCTCATGGCTTTAATAGTAGGTCTACTCTGACTTCCAAATTCATATCTGCAGTGCCAATCCCACCCCTGAGTTTCGAATTTATACATTTAACTGCTTATGCAACATCTCCAATTTTCTATATCTAATCTTTTTAATATCTAATAAATATCTCAAAAATTACATGTTCAGAGGACTTATGAATGTGAACTTGAGGTTAGGGAAATTTGTTTCTCTAAAAGTGCTAGATATATAATAAAAGCTTCACGAATATTTGTTTAACAAATGATTTTCCCAGTTTACTCCCAAACCTGCCTTTCATCTTGTATTTTTCAATTTTAGTTAAATTTTTAAATATTGGTTAATTTTACTGCTATATATCTGGCTGCCTAAGCTAGAAAACTTGGATTCTTCTTGTACCTCATCTTCCATATCAAATCAATCATTAAATCATCCTAATTCTACATGAGAAAATTATCTGCAATCCATTTTTTCCAATCACCACTATCACTGCATATTCTTGTCTTCCTTAACAAACGCATTATATCTTCTGTTATAGGCTGAATTGTGTCCTCCCAAAATTTATATGTTGAATTCCTAACAGTCAGTGCCTCAGAATGTGACTGTATTTGGAGATAGAACTCTTAAAGAGGTAATTAAGTTAAAATGAGGCCAATATAGTTGGTCCCGAATCCCACCTGACTGATGTCCATAAAAAGAGAGAAAATTAGGACACAGAGAGAGACGCCAAGGATGTGTATACACAGAAGAAAGACTAGGGAGGACAGCGAGAAGCTGGACGTCTGCAAATCAAGGAGAGAGGTCTCAGGAGAAACCAAACCTGCCAGCACCTTGATCTTGGACTTCTAGCCTCCAGAATTGTGAGAAAATAAATTTCTGTTACCCCAGACTGTGGTATTTTGTTACGGCAGCCTGAGCAAACTACTATGCTTTCCCTAAAAAGATCCTCTAGTCTTCCCTAACAAGACATCTTATCATCTGTCTTATCTATCTCTCTATCTCTCCATCCATCCATCTTGGATTATTAAAAGAAAATAAAAGACAGGAAAATAAATATAAATAAATATTCAAAGGATAAAACAGGGTCTCATCTATCTTTCTCTCTGGTCTCTATGCTGCCCTATGTGATCTTTTTTACACGCCCTAACAACTGTAAATGATGAGCATGTTACTTCAGTGCTTCAAAAACTTTTGGCTTCTTACACTCTGACAGTGAATTCAAATGTGTTGGTGTTGTGTTCAAAGCCCTTTTCAATTTGTTTTTCCTACACTTGCCTTTCCGAATCCATCTTACCTACAGCCTAAGAAAGAGAACAGGGCAAGAAGCAGAAGGCCAGAGAGAGGCAAAGAGGAGAGATGAAGACAGGACCTTGGGCTCCCAGTGGTTCCCCAGTTCGGCTTTAGTTTCCCAGGCCCTGTGTGCCATGTGCCAGGTGCTGTTGTGAACGCTTTTCACACAATAACTCACTTAACTATCATGAAACGTGGAGAGATTCTGTCAGTTGCTTGAGGTCTCTCTGCTAGTGACTAGCAGAGTTGAGGTTTAAGCTCATGCAATCTAGCTATACTATTCTGCCCCTTCCAGCCTGTTATCTTTCTAATACACTTTAATTGTTGTTAATTTAACAAATCATGTTTTTTTTAATTAAGATAACTCAAAGTGATTTCTATCACTGACAGTAAAATAAAATAAAAACCTGACATAGCCTAACTTAAATGCCACATTCTCTAAGGGGAAAAACCGGCAAAGTTATATAACCCTCCCTCTTCTGTCTCATTGTGAACCCTTTATACTTACCTTCATAATAGCCCTTATCAAATCATGATGTAATTGTGTATGTACAGGGTTTTTTTTTCAACTATCATCTTATTCATCACATAGTAAAATTAAAATAAATGATAATTATTATTCTTTTTCCATATTACGTAAACATTCTAAGAGAATTTTACTTTTGGCATACACCCAGCACAGGGTCTAATATACTAAAGGTGCATAACACATCACTGATGAATGGTAGAATCACGTAATTAATTATAACACACTGGAAATTCCACATTAATTGTCATAGTAACTAAAGAGTGAAGAGAATTATGTGAGAAAAAAAGAAATATAAACCAATCCCAAATGGGAAGCTTTAGGAATTCATCTGGAGCCCCCAAGGAATGGTGCTCTGCCTGGGATAATACAACTCTAATGTCTTACGGATTCTAGGATTGATTTAGAAGGTATGGCATCCGGACTCCAGAAGACCGGAGATTTCTTTGATTGCATCTCTGTCTTCTCCTTCTCTATCTTTTTGCCTCATTTTCCTTTTTCCAGATTGCACTTGTAATGCTTTTAGAGACAGAGTGATTTTTTCAATTTTGGGCTGGAAATAGAGGGCCTTGGTCTTCTGGCAAATCTATTAGATACAGGATCGCTAATACTTTAACTTTCTGCTCATTTTAATTTTGTCTTAGAATTTGGGCTTACAAAGATTGTCTGAGATTTGAGAATTCTTAAACTCTAAACATTTTTGAAACATAGGGATTCATACCAAACAAAATTACAGCTTTGTCAATTAGTAGAAAGGAATTATTCTTATATATGTAGATAGAAAAATGATAAGAGGAAGAATTGCTTCCTAGAATTGGTAAAATTTTATATTATCGGCAGTACTAATTGAACAAACCAAAAAAACAAAAAAAAGCTCCAGGTTTTTTTTCCCTTTTTACTTAATGTTCCTTATTAATTTCATAAAGGAGTAATAGGTTTGGATGCTGAGTAGAAGTAATACAATCTGGTGAATTCTGAAATATTTCCCTCTTCTTTGTCTGAAAAGATACAGGGGTATCTATTCTACTTCCCGTAAGGAAAATATTAGAGAGGGCAGGTATGTGAATCATAAGCATTTTATAGCACAGGGCCTTATGGTAAGAAAACCTGATATCCCTATTATTATGGCTCAGTAGGTAAATGCACGCACTTGCCTTTTAATTATCTCACAAAAGCATGAGTTGCTTTTGTTTTTAACAGCAGATGTGTTTTCTATAACAATTACAAATACATTAAGGCCTCTAGAACTGTGAATCATCTTCAAGACAGTGAATCATTCAGCAGATCAATTTTTTGAATGCTAGAATATTTACAAATGTTCTTACTAAAGTTCTTATAAGAGGATTTAATAACCCCAGCACTCAGCATCCAACAGAATTTCAAGCCCATAAGAGCTTTTATTTGGACAGCTGTGACTATTGTTCCTAGAAACCAAAGGGAGACATCCTCCATCAGTTCGGCCACATTCCCAGAAACCAGGGCTTCAGAGCCAGGTTCAGTCTTGGCTCAGCCTCTAAGAAGTCTCTACCTGGGGATAATTGGTTCTGTAGCTACTTGTGGAAAGTGACTTCTGTAGCTACTATGCCAGTAAAAGTGCCATTGATTTTATGACTATACCTTTTCTGACAAACCAAGTGAGAAGCCAGGAATGTGGGCAAAGTCACAGCAATGAGACATTAAAGTCACCGTGGATAGGCATCCAACTTGGGACTTGTCGAAAGCCTGGCAAAATTAATCTAGAGGGATAGAAATTAAGTCTTTGGGTGTACAGGGGCTGGGGACTAACTGGCAGTGGCAGGACAGAACTTTCTGGGCAGATGGAAATGTTCTATATTTTGATTGGGGAGTTGGTCACATGGATATACACATTTGTGAAAACTCATCCAACTGTACACTTAAAATGGATGAATTTATTGAATTTATTGTATCTAAGTCAAATCATACCTCCATAAAGTTGATTCAAAATGAAAATCAGGATTGGGAGGGTGATTGGCTTTGGAGACAGGCTCCTGAGAAAAAATGGGGTGGTAAAGGATATTCTGGAAATTTCCCCTTTCTGAACCTTATGTGAGCGTCTTGTTCTTCTTCCTGGCCCGTATATGGGGTGCCCTGGTGGGACCCTCAGACTCCTCAGGTGGAATTTATTGTCTAAAACTTGCCCTCTATCTTCTCATCACGAAAGTCTTATTCCAGTGTTCCCGTGTTTCAGTTTATGGGCTGTTTCACTCATCAGTTCATCCCTAGCACCTAGGTACTCCACAAATATGTGTTGAATCAATTAATGGATAAATGAATACATGAAAGCTGGAAAGAAGAAAGGATGGAAAAAAGAGGAGAGAGTGAGGGAGGGACAGGGGAAAGTAAAGTGAAGGAAAGTTGTCTAAACAATTTATACCAAGGCACCACTGTCTGGTGACAAGCTATCCTTCTCATTTTTTCTTTTTTTCCTTTCCTTTCGCCTTTTTACCCATTAAAAACCAACTTGTAAGGATGCAATTATTTCACAGAAAGGTATTTTTTCTTCTAGGCAATGAGAAAAGCTTAATAAGTGAAAACTGATGGCTTGATTGATTGACTGAAATTATTATCACAGAGCAGGTGACTAAAAAGGATATTTTGGATGGGAGTCTGTGCCCTGCATTAGCCTGCATATAACCAGAATGCCGCATCACAGCCCAGTGAGAAACACAGGCTTTGCAGTTAGTTAGACATCGGTCAAATCCTGGCTCTGTCGCTTACTAGCCCTGAGACCTTTGAAATGATACTTAACCCCACTAAACCAGTTTCCTCATCTATAGAAGGCAGTTAATGAAATATTACCTATTCCATGAGATTGTAAGGATTAAATGATAACAAATAGGTGCTTGAAATTTGTTAGTTCCTTTATCTTTCCCTGTCTTGGCTCCGGTATACTCTTCACCCTAGCACAATGAGTCCTGCAGTGAGAGGCAGCAAGAACCCCGAGATAGAACTGTGTTAACCCAGGGGTGGGTGGTCACAGGGCAGTGTATGATCAGGTCAAGTAGAGGGTGAAAAAGGAGTGGTTTAGTCGGGGTATGATGGGTATGTATTACGTGACAGACCATGAAGGAGTGCTGCCCTATATCACAGTATCCATCCTTGGTTGGATAGATAATAATATTCTATTATGAGATACTTAAGTGTTACACATATCCTGAGGGGTAATGCTCTGTGAAGACAGGGATTGACACCTGCATTGTTCCCTGCACTATTTGCAGGGAATAAAGCCTGGCACATAATGTCACACAAATATTTGTTGTATAAAAGAATGTCAAAACCAAAAAAAAAAAAAAAAAAAAAAGTAGCTATTTTAAATACGACCAGAAGAAATGGATAAAACTCTTCTTTTTAAATGACTGAAGATCTGGATTGCCACTGACACTTTTCAATTATGAGTTTTCACAAAAAGCTTTGCTCTGGGAGCATTAAAGTTGGCCGCAAAGTTGCCTGGGAACAATACAAAGGAGGAAACTTTTCAGTGGCTGTAACTTTTCTGAATATCCAGCCCACAAAACAGAACTTTTTAAATTGTAAAGTAACAAAAGACCTTTGTAAGTGTTTGGAAAAGTATGGAGAAAATAAAGCCATACCACTCAGACACATATACGTTTAAGATGTTGGTGTTTTTCCTTCCAGCTACGTGTTTCCAAGTGGAACGAATGCACACCTGCATGCATTTTCGGAGCTGCAATTATAGTGTAGATGGATTTTTGCATTCTGGTTTTTATTACAACATATTATAAGCACTTTACCCTTAATAATTCTTCATAAATTTTTAAATTGCTGCATATTCTATAGAGTGTATATCCAACATTTGTGAGAAATGAGTTTATATGTGTTGCAGTAAGACAGAGTCCTGGGCAGGTGCCAGCAATAATGGCTGGCTTAAGAATGAAGCCCATGAGCCCCTATAATGACGATGTCATGCGACCTGTAGCACTGAAAGTGGCACTTCCAGGAGCCGAAGAGAATGCATGTCAGACTAATTAGATAAAAAGGACACCTGAGGATCTGGAGTTGAAAGAAAAATAAATAACTTAGGAGGAAGAAGACTGACAGGGAAAGCCAGAAAAATCGATGTTTAATGCCCTATCAGCCAATCCAAAGGATTTTTGGCATTGAGAATGCTGTCCATTATGAAAAAATTGAGGTAATGATGTATCTATGTGAGCGCTGGCAACTTTCTCCACCTACACACTTGAGCAGCCTTGAAGGAAGAGATTTCCAAATGAATATAAAAGCTTTCTAAGATGGATTGTCTTTGCTGCAATGATAGCTGACAGTGACTGCATGCTGGATACCATTATCTGTTCTATATTCTTTCTACCCATTAACTCATATAATCCTCACAATTCCAATAAATAATTTCTATTATGATGCCATTACCCCCTAACAGGCAGGATAAAAGAGTCACAGAGAAGTTATGCAAATTGTCCTGGTACAAAAAAATAATAATATTTAAATCCCAGAGTTCTGGTCCCAGAAAAAAAAATAAAATATGTTATAATTATAATTCATAATGTGTGTGTTTGTGTAGTTTCCCCATTGGTGTTTTTCTGAGCCTAGTAAACCTTATCTGTGTTTTCCTGTAGCTATGGTCTAACTTCTTGCCCTCAGTTCACAAGAATTTGAGAACTGCACTGGCCGAAGCTAATTTCCTCACCTCACAATTTATTCCAGACCACTGGAAACTTGTTTTTATTCTCATCATTTTATTAACATAGTTATCTACAAGACCACCAATAGCTTTCCAGCTGCCATGCAGACTTTTAAGACATTGTCCTATTGGATGTCTTTATAGCTTTTAAAACAGCAACTTCTAAGATGTTCTCTACCATTTAGTTTCTATTACACTGTGCACCTTGTTTCTTTTTGTATTTTTATATTTCTTTCTCTATCAACTTAATGGTTTCTTCCACTTTGGACTCTTAACAATTGATATTTTCCAGATTTCCATTCTCATCCCACTGTTTTTCTCACTCTGCAAATTTTCCCAGTCTAATATCATCATTTTTGAAGTTTTCATCTATCATCTTTATGTGATAATTCTCCAGCCTGTATTTCCCAGAACTATATATATCCACCTGTGAGCTAAATGCTTCTGAATGGCTGATAGGCACCTTAGCTTTAACATGTGTAAAGCTCAACTCATCATCTTTTTCCCAAAACCTGCTTATACTTCCGTATACTTTATCCCAGTTAACAGGGCCATGCTCCACCCATCACAAACAAGAACATTAACCTCATTCTTGTTTTCTCACTTTCTCATCCCCACATAGCAGTGATTTTTCAAGAACTTTGTATTTTATTTCCCAATTATTACCCAAGACTTTTATAAATGACAACGCTTTGGGTTCTAAGGAACTGAAATAAAATCCAACTTCAATTTCCCTTAGGCAAAAGGGAAACTGTATAGGCTTGTGTCACCTTGACTGGAGGAAATACAATTGAGGCAGAAGGGAACTAATTGTATCAGGTGTTTCTAAATATCTCAATCTCTCTTTTGTACCACCCCTCTCTGACCTCTGCCTCTCCAGTGTGTTGGCTGTATCCTTCTTGGCAACTTCAGAGTCACAGCTTCATATAGAGAAGAAAGGGTCCTTCCCCTCCAAACTCCAGTCCTAGAGATGATTTTTATTGACCCAGCTTGTGTCATATCTGTACTCCTTGGCCGAATTACTGTGGTGGGGGTAGGGGCAAAAGGGTAGTAGGAGCTAACAAATTAGATCCATCCATGTAGTAGCCCTTGTTAGAATCACACTTTTGGCATGGTGGGGGCAGGGATTTAGCTTCCAAATGGAGGAGTTCATTTTATCAGAAGAAACTGAGAAAGAGGTGGTGCACAGAAGACTAAAATACTAAATGTTCGCTACAAATAGATTCCTTCCTCTCTACCCCTACTTCCACTCCTTTTGTTTTTCTCGTCTAAACCATTCTTCTAAATTAGTGTTATAGCTTTCTTTCTTAACTTTCTGACTCCAAGTCTTGTTCTCTGTAAATACATCAACACAGAGATCTGATTTCATATAAATAAATACGATTTTGTGTGTGCGTGTGTGTGTGTGTGCATGTGTGTAACTTTTGCTCATCTACATAAATGCTTCGAAAGGTTCCATTCACTTCCAGGTGAAAGTCCATATTTCTCCTCATGGACCCTGAGACTCTTAGACCCACACTTGGCAATCCAGTCTCAAGTCCTTTTATTTCAGGTCCTGTGTTTTATCCTCTCATAAAGGTTTATTGTGTATTTTCTGAACACAATAAACCTAACCTTTGTTTCTGCTTCTCTGATTATATTGCTTTTCCTTCTTCCTGGTATGCCTGATTCCCGATTAGTTCTTACATAAATTCCCCAGGAGATCTAACAGGTGTTGAAATCCCCCTATAACTTATGCATATTGTATCTTTGCAAATAAATAACTGTGTTTTTATGGCCACCCTCTCTCACCAGAATGCAGGCTCCCTAGGGCAGATGCCATGAGTTAAACTGCCTTGATATCCCCATACTAAAGCATCGTTTGGTGAGTGGTAAGCAAAGAGTAGGAAATATAGAAATAGTAGGAAACTAAAATTTAGAATGAAAATACCAAAAACTCAATCAGTCACCAGTCATTATTTTTGAGATAGCTGGCAAAATTCTACTCTTAACACATTTATAAATCACAGATTTGACCTACTTGAAACCATGTTATTCTTAATTATATCCACTATATTTGAGGTTCAATTTTAAAAACTTTTATTAAATTATCTGTTTTGAAATTTGGATGATCAGATTAATTTTTTAAATAAGTGAATGATTGCCAGAATCATACGTTAATCTATATTTTCTAACAGAGCATATTGGCCAAAATGAAATTTTTCTTTGATTCTGTCACTTAAACTATTCCAACAATATCATAATTAATATCAATATCATAATTAATATCATCACTTATAAAATACTACATTTAAGGAAAGTATTAGATTTTAGATCAGATCTCTATTAACCCTGGAATTCTTTTCAAACAAATACATTTATCAATCTATATTAATGAAATTTGTTTCTTAGCTTCATTTGTCTGAATTGACCACTCTTTCTTCTTTTTCTTTTATGATGCTTATCTGACTTTCCTTCTCTTTCTTCATAGTGAACTTTCTGGTCTTCTTGTCTGCTCCATTCATTCATCCAACAATTATTTGCTGAGTTCTTTCTGAGAGCTGTCTCTGTCCCAGCCCTTTTGCTCATGAGCCACTTTCTCCCAAGAGGTTTTTGTTTACTCCCATGTGCCATGTTGCTGTGCCCAAGAGAGACCTCTATTCTGAACTCCAAAATCATACATCCATTTGCATTCTCAATATCTTGGATTCATAACTGCTGTCTCTGACTCAACTTATTCCAAAGGGAACTTACATTTTATTCCCCAGTTTTCTCCTCCCTATCCATTAATGGCACGCTCACACACAGGATATACAAGCCAAAACACTGGGAATTAGTCTTATCTCTACCCTACTTCTTACCATCTTATCAATTGCCAAGTCACATTGATCTTGTCTACTTGACTGCTGTGCAATCCATCCCTTTATTTTTTTCTCCTCTACCGCTATCACAGTCTCAGTTACCATCATCTTCTTTTCTGTACTACTCTAATTCACACATCAATAGTCCTTACCATTTACTTTTGCCATTTTGTGAATCTATTATTCACAATGTTGACCCAGTGATCTTTTAAAGTACATTTATCTGATCGTGTTACTCCCATGCTTAAAACTCCAAATAATTTTCTATTATATTAGGGACAAGATCCAAAATATTTAAAGGGGCCTACAATGACTTACCTTCCTTTCTAAGCTTATCATTGTTTCTCTTCTGGATCCATCTGTATGCATCAATCGGAAAAACTTCCTTCTGTTTCTCAAAGAATGCTCTTTCCTACCTCAGGGCCTTTGCCCACATTTTTATTATATTTCTGTTCATATTAAAGCAGAAATAAAATACGTATGTGGTTAAAAAATTTAAGCAGTACAAAAATCTATAAAATAAAAACTTAAAGCTTCCTCTCACTCCCAGCATGTCACTCTTGTCAAAAATATCCAGTGTCATTGGCCACTTGTATATTTTCCTAAAATGTGTGTGTGCGTATATTGTTGGGGGGGAAGAAATGAGTTTGTTCTTTATTCTGTAATATAGCACAATAGTTAAAATACAAATTCAGGAGGCTGCCTGCCTGAATTCAAATCCCATCTCTGCAGCCACAACATTCCCTTAAGCCAAAGCGTAACTGAGAGCAAGGCCCTAACTCTTTTCAATTCTATGAAAGGTTCAAGAGGTGAGAAAGTTGCAGAAGAAAAGTCTGAGGCTAGCAGATGTTGGTTCATGAAGTTTAAGGAAAGAAGCCATCTCCATAACAAAAGTGCAGGGTGAAGCAACAGGTGCTGATGGAGAAGGTATAGCAAATTATCCAGAAGATCTAGCTAAGATACTTGATGATGGTGGCTACACTAAACAACAGATTTCCAGTGTGGACAAAACAGCCCCATATTGGAAGAAGATGCCATCTAGGACTACTGTAGCTGAAGAAGAAAAGTCAATGCCCAGCTTCAAAGCTTCAAAGGACAGGCTGACTCTCTTGTTAGGGTCTAATGGAGCTGGTGACTTTAAGTTGAAGCTAATGCTCATTTACTATTCTGAAAGTCCTAGGGCTGTTAAAAATTATGTCAAATCCACTCTGCCTGAACTCTGTAAATGGAACAATAAAACCTCAATGATAGCACATTTGTTTACAGCATGTTTTACTGAATATTTAAAGCCCACCGTTGAGAACTACCACTCAGAAAAAAAATATTCCTTTCAGAAGATGACTGTTCATTGGCAATGTACCTAGTCACCCAAGAGTTCTGCTAGAGATGTACAAGGAGATTAATGTTGTTGTCATGCCTGCTAACACAACATCCACTCTGTAGCCCATGGATCAAGGAATAATTTTGACTTTTAAGCCTTATGATTTAAGATATGCATCCTGTGAAGCTGTCATAGACAGTGATTCCTCTGATGGTTCTGGGCAAGGTAAAATGAAAATCTGGAAATAATTTACCATTTTAGATGCTATTAAGGTCATTTATGATTTATGGGAGGAGGTAAAAATATCAACATTAACAGGAGTTTGAAAGAGGTTGACTCCAATCTTTATGAATGATTTTCAGGGGTTCGCACATCAGTGAAGGAAGCACTGCAGATGTAGTGGAAATAGCAAGAGAACTAGAATTAAAAGTAGAGTTTGAAAATGTGATGAAATTGCTGCATTCTCATGATCAAATTAACAAATGAGTTGCTTCTTATGAAGGAGCAAAGAAAGTGGTTTCTTGAGATGGAATCTGCTAGTAAAGATACTGTGAAAATTGTTAAAATGACAAGAAAAGGGTTTAGAATATTCCATAAACTTAGTCGATGAAGCAGCAACTGAGTTTGAGAATATTGACTCCAGTTTGGAAAAAGTTCGACTGTGGGTAAAATGCTATCAAACAGCATCATATGCTACAGAGAAAGCTTTTGTGAAAGGAAGAATTAATCGATGGGGCAAATTTCACTGTTTTCTTATTTTAAGAAATTGCCAGAGTCACCCCGACCTTCAGCAACCACCACCCTGATCATTCGGCAGCCATTGACATCAAGGCAAGTCTCACCACCAGCAAAATGATTACGATTCATGAAGGCTCACCTGATCATTAGCACTTTTTAGCAGTAGAGCATTTTAATTAAGGTATGTGCATTCTTTATACATGACACTATTTCACAGTTAATAGACCATAGTATAGGTAAACATAACTTTTATATACATTGAGAAACCAAAAAATTTGTGCGACTTTTTAAATTCACTTTATTATGATGATCTGGAACTGAACCTGCAATATCTTCTAGGTACAACTGTACTGATTTTGAATTTTGTCAAATTAAGTTTCAAGAATATATATTAAAACATTATGTATTTTCCCTGTGACTTGTTAGCATGATGTTGTTTAACAGAATTGCTGGAGGACTATAGATACATCCCATTATTTTCAATCATATTCCATTCTTTTCTTTTTAATCCTAGCTTGTATTTTTTCATAATCATACTGATGTAGAGAATAATAAAGCATAATTTGGGCATAAAAAATCACACTTAAGATTTAACTACTATAGTTCAAGTCAACTTTTGAGTACTGCTGTCTCTTCTACAACTTCTCCTTTCTCAATTTTTCTTCCCCCTTTGCCTCTTTTTCCTCTCCAATAACTATTCCTTGGTATGATATTGGTAGGAGATTCAGACGCCAGGACAACTCATTGTGAGTACTTACCAAGCAACTCCAGTAAAATTTGGCTCAAAGCACATTTACATGCATCCTTGGAAATTAAGGTAGGAGTTTCTAAAACAATTCAAGATTTACTAAATGCCTGCTACGTTCCAGGTACATTGCTGAAAACAGAAACAATGAATATGTCATAGATTCAACCTTCGAGGAACCTGAAGTCTGGTGAGACACCAATAGACAAGCACTATACACTACAGTGAGATGTTACGAGGGCACTTAGGAGAAACACTTCTTTCTGAGAAATGTCATGAAGTGCACAATGTCTATATGAATTCCGAAAGACAAAAAAAGAACTACTTTCCTGGTTTGGAACAACTGATGAAGATTAAAAAGAAAAATGAATTAGCTATCAAATTCTAAAAAATGATTTTAAATTTAACCTCTACTTGTTATTTTTCCCAGTTGAAAAAAACAAAATTTGAGTTGACACACATATATATCCACATCTAGATACATCATAGTAAAACTGCAAAACATCAAAACTAAAAAAAAAAAAAAAAAAAAAAAAAAAAAAAAAAAAAAAAAAAAAATTAAAAGATATCAGAGGGAAAAGACTGATTTCATCTGAAGGAACAATTAGCTTGAACTTTGGAAAGTTTAGACAGTTAGCTACCATTCAAGAGTTAGAATTAAATGCAGATATGGAAAGAGCAAGAGAATTTATCATCCATGACCCTTACTGAAATAGCTAATAAAAGATGTAGCTCAAGAAAAAAAAAGAGCGCATCACGATAAAACGATTAGAATACAAGAAACAATGAAAAGAACATAAATTTTTAAATATGTTGGCAAAAATAATAGCAATGTCATGTGTTTTTATAAATATAAAACTATACAATAAACTAGTCAATGAATAATTTGGGGACTACTGGCTATCTATATGCAAATATTTTGACCAATTGCTGTTTGACTTAATTTTGTTACTGTATTTTTAACTATACTGAAACTCTACATGTTTGTATAGCAAATCTATCAATTTTCTATTTTTTAAACTTTCATATTTGTTTAGAAAGTGTCACTCATACTCCAAGGTTATAAAAATTTTTATATAATTTTTGAGAACTTATATTGTTTCTCCTGTTTACAAAACTAAGAGGCACATGAGCCTACTAATATAGGAAGTAAGAATATACTTACATATTGAAATAAAGATCAGGGCACATGTTAAAGTAGAAAATCATAATTTTAAAGAATTTAAGGCTAGAAAGAGAAGAGATGTTGTTATAAAACCTTGAAGACTGTGATAAAGAATTTAAATTTACACTGAGAGTTGATTGCAAGTAAGAATACAAATTATTTCTTCTAGTTTACTAAAACGTTGCTCTGTCTCCAAAGAAGGAACAATGCTATCAATAGTCTTACTCATGTGATATTTTTAATTAGAGATTGAGAGCATCAAAAATGACAAGACATTGTGTCTACTTTGTTTTTTTCAGATATTTTAGATTGTGTTTTTAAGTGCTACAGAACAGTTTAAATGTGTAATGGAATTATTGGGTTGGAAAAAGTTCCAATTTGATGAGAGTTGATTGAAGCAAAAGGTTAATTTTATTAAAGGCTCATGTAGCTTTAATAAAAAGCAAAAAAAATCCTTCCCCATCTTAAGACCTCTATTACACTTTTTGAAGTATAAACTATGGGCCACTTTCATATATATTTTTATACATATATATGTATATATGGCAACTAAACTAAATTAAATTACAAAATATAGAGAAAAATATTTGCTGGATTCCCATGTATTTCTTGATGTGTGCATATTATGGGGTAGAAGGAGCACAGCCTTTGAGGCAGATGGTCCTGGATTATAATTGCCAGATTTAACAAATAAAAATACAGAATGCTCAGCTATATTTGAATTTCAGATGAATAATGGATAATTTTTTTAATGTATTTCCCATGCAATATTTTATCAGGCAATGCTATTCTGGCTTTAAATCCCAGCACTGTATTTCCCTGATGTGTGACTGAGAAAGCACCTATTCTCTCAGACCCCAATCTTCACTTGCCAACTAGGAAGAATAACAGCCACTTTTCAGATAGTTGTAAGTCTTGAAATATATATTGTATGCAAAAGACTTGAACAAATATCTAAAATGTGAAAGGTGCTTAAGAGATGTTAGATTCTGTCTCCTCTTCTGAAACTCTATATAGATACATAGCAATAGCTGAAGTTATAAACTCATAGTCCTTTATGTCAAGAAATATGTAAACTAGTAATGGAAAAATTAATGATTTGGATAATATCAGCCAAGATTTTAAGCCTCTATTTAATTAATTAACTGATTTCTGTCCATATTGTGTTAATAATCTTCTGGTCCTAAGATCTGGGAGGGTAGACACAGTTTAGACTAGTGCCCCAAATAGAATTTTTGATTCCCCATTCCCATCTAATTTTCTCATGGATTTTCCAATTTCAGTGAAAGGTACAATAATCTCTCCAGTGTTCAAGCTAAAACCTAGGAGGAATTCAGTATGATCTCAATAAAAATAGAAGTGAGTTTTTCCATAAAAATGAAAAAGATATAAAAACCCCAAGACAATTTTGCATAAGAACAGAGCACACCTGCACTCAAATATTGGTTTCTAGGACTATTCTCTAATATGAAAAACCCAAAACTCCTTGGAGAAATGGCTGGTTCTTAGACTGGGGCAGGGAATATGCTATTGTAGATGAGCCTGGAGCACCTTGTATTGCTGGAAAGTAAGAATTGCTAAAAAAAACAAAATCGAGAACAACTCTACGTCAACGGGGGTATGTTAAAGGGACACAGGAGCCAACAGAAAGAGCTCTCAATGGCCAAAGCTGGAACAATTTGAGCAAGAAAATAATGTAGTATTGGATTACAACCCAAACTATAAAATAAATATTCATCATTTTGTAGAAATAAATGATTGAATAAATAAATGGGGAGAAGAGAAAATTCTCTCTTGCAGAAGAATTTCAAGTAATTTGTGTATTAATTTTCTCTCAAGGAGGTGGAGCACAACTGCCCATTCCTTAATAGTGGCTTCTCTCCAAAGAATACAGATGGAAAGGTAGGGGGAGGGAGGGTTGAGTAACTTTACGGTGAAATGATCTGGCAAAGTACCTTAGCCAGTCGATCAAGGTCAACATCACTGGTGATAAATTATGATGGTACGATGTACCTTTGATACTATGTGTTGAAAATGCCACTTTACCTCTGCAGTCTTTCTCCCCAAAACCCAGTCCAGTCATGATTTAAAAAAAAAAAAACAGAAAAATTCTAATACAAGGGCATGCTACAAAATATTTAACTAATACTCCATATAACTGTTGAGGTCATCAAAAAAGAAAAGTCTAAGAACCTGGCACAACCCAGAGGAATCTAAGGGGACATGACAAGTAGATGTCACGTGGTGTTCTGGAACACGAAAGACATTAGGTAAAAACTAAGAAAATCTGAATAAAGTATTGACTTTAGTTAATAATAGCACATAAATTTTGGTCCATTAACTGTGGCAGATGTACTATACTAATGTAAGATGTTAATGATAGGGAAAACCGGATGCAGGGTATTTGGGAACTCCCTAGGTCTACTTTAAAAAAAATAAGAACTAGAACAAAGTTGAGGATTTTCATTACCTGATTTCAAGATTTATTATACAATTGCAATAAATAAGATAATATACAATTTGCATAAGGATAGACATAACAATCAATGGAACAGAATATAGAGTCCATAAGTAGACCTCCACATATATAATCAATTGATTTTTTTTTTTTAATAAAAGTGGCAATGTAATGGGGAAAAGATAGTCTTTTATAAAATGGTACTGGAACAACTGGATCAGAAAAGATAAATCCCCATTATTACCTCATACCATACACAAAATTAGCTAGAAATAAATCATAGACCTAAAATTAAAACTAAAACCATCTTCTAAAAAAAACACAGGAGAAAATGTTTATGACTGTGAAGTAAACAAATTTTGCAGGACATTTTCATTAAAAAATGTTTTAGAACTTCAAAAAAAATTTTGTAGGACAAAAAAAGCACTAGCTATAAGAGAAAAGTATGTTAATTGAACTTAAACAAAATTAAAAACTTTTGATTTTCAAAAGACACCATCAAGAAAATGAAGACACAGATAGGAAGAACATATTCACATGTATCTGACAAAGGACTTGTAATAAGACAAAAAGAAAACAATTTTTTAAATGGGGTGAAAGTAAACAGACACTTATAAAAGATGATATATGAATGGCTAATAAAGACATAAAAATGTTCAACATTAGTCATCACTAAATGCAAATTATACATGCAAAAGAAGGGCTAAAATTAAAAAGACTGGCAATACCAAATGTTGACAGAAATGAGGAACAAATGGAATTCTTATGCATTATTAATGAGAATATAAAATTAAACGACCACTTTGGAAAACCGTTTAGCAGTTTCTCACAAAATGGAGCATATGACCTAGCGATTCTATTCCTAGGTTTACATTTATTCAAAAGAAATGAAAAAAAAGTTTTATAAAAAGACTTGTACACAGATGTTCCTGACAGCTTTATTCAAAATAGGCAAACACTGGAAAAAGCTCAAATGTTCATCAACTAGTAAGTGAGTAGCAAATGTTGTTATATCTATGCAATAAAGTAGTACTTTACAATAAAATAACAAGCTCTCGATCCATGTAACAACATGGCAGAGGCTGAAAAACATTTGTGCTAGATGAAAGAGGCCAGACACGAAGACTACATACTTGTCTGAATGCATTTAAATGAAATCCCAGAACAGGTAAAACTAAATTATAGTAACAGAGAGCAGATAAGTGTTTGAATTTGAGGGGTTTGGGAACGGGGCAGGGAAAATTAACTCTAAAAGAGTACAGGGGAAATACTTAGGTGATGGAAATATTCTGTCTCTTGATTGTGGTGGTAGTTACACAGTTTCATACATCTGTTGAAATTCACTGAACTGTACACCCACAAGTGGTACATTATATTATATGTAAATTATACTCCAAAAAGTTGATTTAGAAAAAAAAAAGGATAGAAAAAGCATGGCTAAGTATGCAGTTTATGGATTTAAATCACAGTTCTACCACCTGCTGTGTGTGTGACTTTAGTCTTGTCACTTAACATTTTCATGCCTTAGTAGGTTTCAATGGGGCTAACAATAGTTCTTGTCTCATAGGATTGTTATGAGACTTAAATGAAGAAATAAATGTATGCAAAGTGATTAGAGCTTGTCTGGCACATAGTACGCTCTAAATAAGGAACAGCTGCTCTTAATACCCTTTATTTTTCTTTTTTTCCCCATCATCCTCATTCAATTTATCTGTAAATCCTATCACTTCTGCTTCCAAATCATACCTGACACTTTTCTCCATCCTCTACTCCTAGTGCAAATAGCCTTCAAAGTATCTCTTTATGTTCACTTTTGTCCTCCTTTGCCAAGTGCTTTTTGGAAATATAAATGAGTTCATATTACTTCCTTGGTCATATCCTTCAGTGGTTTTCCTTAGCACCTCAATAAAGTTCCCAACTTCTCATCATCCGTCACCACTGAGGCCGTCCCTCAAAGCCTGTCTGTGCATCACTCTTGCCTTATTCACTAGCCTCCAGCTGGACACTTTTATTTTTCTGTTCTTGAAACTCACAAAACTCGTTTATGTCTAGGGCCTCTGCACCCGACTGGTCCTTCTGCCTTGAACTCTTTTTGGCCATATCTTTGAATGATTGACTCATTTTTCAGCTCTCAGCTTAAATGTCAACTCTTTAGAAAATGTTTTTCTGACAACACGAAGAAGTTGCTTGTGTGGTGTTAATCTACCATATTAACTTTTAAAAATATACTCTATTTTGAAACAGTTAAAAACTTACAGAAAATGTAGAAGTAGAACCGCTTGAGAGTAAGATTCTGACGTGATACCCAGTCACTCCCTATGAGTTTAGTGGCTGTTTCCTACAAACACAGACAGTCTCCTGAATAACCACAATACAAGTAACAACAGCAGAAAATTAAAATTAATGCATCACTACCATTTAATTGGCTCTATTCACGTTGTCCCAATAAGATCTTTTATAACAAAAAGATCCAGTTCAAAACCATGCATCGTATTTAGTCGGCTTTAGTCTTCTTGATCTGGAAACGTTTCTTACTCTTTCTGTGACTTTCATGACCACGTTCTTTAAGATTATAGGCAGGTTATTTTGTAGAATGTCCCTCAGTTTGGGTTTGTCTAGCATTTCCTTATGATTAGATTCAATTAGGCATCACTGGCAAAAGTGTCACAGAAATGATGCCGTGTTCCTCTCACCGCATCCTCCCAGGTGGCAGATGGGTTTGATTCTGTCCAAGTGACATTCACTGTAATCACTTGGTGAAGGTGGTGTCTACCAGGCTTCTCTGCTATAAAGTCTCTCATTTCCTTTTGTAATTCGCAAGCATTTTGTGGAGGGGTACTTTAAAACTGTAAATATCATTTTCCTTGCCGAAATTCCAGTTTCTTTCATTTATTGATTTACATCTGTATAAATGAATGATTCTCCATTTTATTTAATGTGCTTTAACTCTTGAAGATTTAACTCTTCAAGCTGGCTTTTTTTTTCCCCTTTTGACATATTTCTGTCATCATTTGAGTGTCTCTTTGATTTCTGGCACAATAAAATGCTTCAGGCTGATCTTGTGCTTTCCCTGTCATAGCCCTGGAATTAGTCATCTTTTCAAAAAGACTGCTTCCTTTTGGTGAAAAGTAGTATTTAGAATCCAAAATCTGGGACCCAGGTGTGCTTATTGGTATTGGAGTATTGGTGCTTGAACCTTCTCAGTGGAAAGAGCCAAGGAAAAAAAATATATACATAATATACATATAAATAAAATACGATTATATATTATATGTAAAATTATATTTAAACATG
>RJWJ010011557.1:0-44076 GCA_004363605.1 Indri indri | reverse complement strand
GCTCACAGCAACCTCAGCCTCCAGGGCTCAAGCGGTCCTCTTGCCTCAGCCTCCCGAGTAGCTGAGACTACAGACATGCACCACCATGCCCGGCTAATTTTTTCTATATATATATTTTTTAGTTGTCCAGATCATTTCTTTCTATTTTTTAGTAGAGACGGGGTCTCGTTCTTGCTCAGGCTGATCTCGAACTCCTGACCTTGAGCGATCCACCCGCCTCGGCCTCCCAAAATGTGGGAGTTTCTAATACCAAATGCGCAGGCTCACGAACATCTGCACCCCTGCATTCCTCCTGCCCTCCTGCCATCAGAGCAGCTATGCTCTTCCAAGCCAAGGCCCACTCCCCCAGTTAGACTCCACGCTTCTCTCCCTTTCAGGGTTCTTACTCCATCAATTACCCTTTACTTCCCATATAGATCTTTACAGCCCACCTCTCAACTGGATCCTTCCCATGTGCTTTTACACACTCAAGTCTCTGCCATTTGATTTAAAAAAAAAACAAAAACAAAAAAGAGTAGACACATATCACCTGGTTTGGAGGGGCAGGATGAAAGAGAGCTAGCAAGCCTGCATCTTTGTGACTGGCCCAGGACTGCTGCAGTCAGGTGCGTGACTGGATAGTCCCTTCACTGCACACAGGACAGGAGGAAGGAAGTGAGTGTAAAAATCCAGCCATCGGGCCGGGCGCGGTGGCTCACGCCTGTAATCCTAGCACTCTGGGAGGCCGAGGCGGGTGGCTCGTTCTGAGCTCAGAAGTTCGAGACCAGCCTGAGCAAGAGCGAGACCCTGTCTCTACCAAAAAATAGAAAGAAAGTAATTGGACAGCTAAAAATATATATAGAAAAAATTAGCTGGGCATGGTGGCGCATGCCTGTAGTCCCGGCTACTCGGGAGGCTGAGACAGTAGGATTGCTCGAGCCCAGGAGTTTGAGGTTGCTGTGAGCTAGGCTGACGCCACGGCACTCGCCCCAGGCAAGAGAGTGAGACTCTGTCTCAAAAAAAAAAAAAAAAAAATCCAGCCATCACTCCACTAGCCAAGCAATGTGCTCTTGCAAAAGGGCACCTCTTATTAATCTGTAGAGGCACGGTATGGGCTAGGGGTGGCCCCATGAACATCGGCCATTTAGGCAAACCAGCAATTCACGAGTCAACTAGCACCTTCTTCCCCTGTAGCTTCCTACAACCAGCCCATCATCAAATCTTACAGACTTTACCTGCTAAACCTTTCTCAGCCCCACCCATGTCTGTTATAGCCAGACCACCACACTGGATCAAATCACTACCACCCCTCACCTGCACTATTCAATAATCTTCCCTTCCCCAAGCCCCTCCAATCTATGAGCTTGGTGCGACCAGAGTTAAGTGCCTCCCCTTGCTCTTGGGGTACAGACCGAGCTCTCCCCAGTGCAGTCACAGAGCCTTTGGGAAGGAAGACCGCAGCCCAACCCTACCTCCCCCCTCAGGCAAGTCAGTCTTTCTTCATCTCCCGAACTAAGTCAAATGCCTCTGTTGCCCACTCTATGACACTACACACTGCAACTTTTTCCCCCAATTATTACAAGTTGCACTTTCACAGGTTTGTGTGACTATTTGATACCCACCTATCCCACTAGCATCAGGCACGTGGCATAATTTTGTTCACCTCTGTATGGTGCCCAGCCCACAGATATTCATAAATACCTTTTTTGGATCAATAAATATGAATCAACAAATTCTATAGCCAATATGTTAGGAAGGGTGGCATAAATATATATGACACAAGTACTGAGGACATTCAAACGAGAGAGAAACTTTTCTATGAGTAGATTTAATAAGAGAAGTCTTTAAGAAGGGGGAGGGTATCAGGAAAAAAGCCCTAAGACTGGGCACAACTCAGGGAATGACACTAGTGAGCTGGGCCACTGGAGAGGACTGAGAGAACACGGACAGAGAGAGGATGCAGCGGAGGGTTGCAAAAGACTAAGAGAAAGCTTTATGCTGTAGTCCCAGGAGCAGAGATGTGGTGCAATCAAGATTCACTTGGCAGAATGAAGTCAGATTCAGGAAGAGCCAGAAGTTATGAGCTGTTTCAGAGATGCAACAGGCCAGGCTTGACAACTAACCCAATGCAGGGAAGGAGGGTAGTTTGGGAGATTAAAATCCAGAGCTGCTGCCCCAGATGATGCCAGGATGGGAGGACTATTTGTTGGTAGGACAGCCCTTCCAGAAAGGGGTGGAACAGTATCATGGTTCGGTTTATACTCATAGACAGGAATGTAACATTCATTTTATGATGCAGCTAAACAAAAGGAGAGCTTTGTGGTTCCAGTTACTAAAGCAGCATGAATTTATTTTTTTTCCCTTGGGAGGGAGAAGGGAGTGAAGTAGAGATTATCTCAATTGCCAGTTTTAATCAAACAGGATTTCAAGAACTTATCCTAAAACAGTTTCTAAAATTTAAGTGCTATAATAGGAAACACAAAAACACAAATAGCCTTCTGTTCTTGCTTTGTTTTCTGCTTTTGTTTCCTATCCACAACCCTACCTTGACCAATGAGAAGGGGAGAAAGGGATACATTCAAATATGTTCTCCCCGAGGCCTTTCATTTCAGTGCAATGACTAACCACTGGTCAAAGGCATTTTACGGGAGAATTAAGAGAGATGCACATGTGGGGAAGGGGAAATGCGGACTTATTGTGTAATGGGTGCAGAGTTTCAGTTTTACAAGATAAGAGTTTCTGAGACGGATGGTGGTGATGGCTGCATACCATTATGAATGTATTTGATACCACTCACCTGTGTACACTTAAGAATGGTTAAGATGGCACATTTTGTGTTACGTGTACTTCGCCAGAACAAAAAATAATTTGGAGGAAAAAAAAGGGAGAGAAAGGCACATTCACTGTGGAAGATGGTATGTTCCCACCTCCCTGGAATAGCCCCTCCCACAGTGCCCAGCCACATAACTTGCCGTGGCCAGAGAGACAAACCAAACTTCAGGCAAACAGACTAGAAAAATGCCTGAGCCCTGGGGCTGCCCTCCCTTCTGCCACCATGTGAGGAAGCCTGGGACAATCTGCTGGAACACGAGACATGTGGCCCAGTCTCTCGATCACTCTCTCACGTATGTGCACACACATGGCCCTAGGGAACACCCAGCCAATGGAGCTAGGTCACCAACTACCAGCTGACCACAGATGCAGGAGTGAGTTCAGCTGAGACCAATCCAAATTGTGCGCACAACCCACAAAACTGCACGCTAAACAGATGGCTGCTCTTTTACACCACCAACTTTCAGGGTGGTTTGTTACACAGCAACAGATAACTAACAAGATTCACTATGACAATCGAGCTATAGGTCCCTACCAAACATAGGTCCCTAAGAATTCCTTGTCATTTTCCCATTTTATTCTCCAGCAACGGAGAAGCTTTGACTGGGCAAGGATTGGTGTAAGAGATATTGTTTTTAAGTTTACAACCAAAATCTCAGTCTCACCTTCTCAGAAGCTTGTTACTGGAGGGTCTCAGCATAAAAAAGCTTTATTTACTTAGGGGACTAAATAGATTTCAATTGTTCTAAGAAGTTGGAATGGACAGTCAAAGAAGAAACCAAAACAAGAGCTATAAGCTAAGACACAAGGTGTGGCATGAATACAGTCATTACTATATTTACACCTAAGTAAAACTTAGGAGGGCTACGTAGTTTAAAAAGAAAGTGAAATATCTGAAATAAGAAAATCCTATATTTTCCAGATTATATACCCACCACATATGAATAAATTAGTATTAAAGCAGGGGGAAAAAGTAATTATCATTTAATAAGTACTCACTATGGACACTCACCCTCCTACACACCACCTGACCCCAGAGAATCCTCACAACTGCGCCTGAGTTTCCACCTGTCCATGTTTGTAGATGAGGACACTGGAAAATCAAAGCAATTAAGTAACTCTCCCCAAACCACAGAACTGCAGATGGAGGAGCTGGTATTCAACACCAGGTCTCACGAATGTTAAAGCCCATGTTTTTTCTCTATTTTGTTCTGCCTCCAAAAAACAACACTGCAGGAGAGAAGGCCCAAGTCTTCACCCCCCATCGACTGCACAGAGCAAGACACGAGGACCTAAGGGTCAACACAGGGGCAGAAATCAACCTACATCAAGATACACATGCCCTACAGAGAAACTAAACAAGCCACAAAGGTGATGGGTGCCTCCTTCCAAAAGAGTGGGGGAGCAGCTTTTCAAAATCCCCAGAAGGTTAGAAGTATTTCTTAAGTTCACATGGAGCTGTTGCTAAACCAGATCCCTTTCAAAGCAGCAGAGTTTTTTCCTTGCCCAAACCTACCTTTCCAAATAAAATTCACTCCTTAAAAATTGTAATTGTCGGATGAAAAGTTATTCCATGGGAAAATATTAAGAAATATCCCCATTCTATACTGCAGTTACACAAAAGAAAGAACTATGACACAATAAAATAGTCCACACTGTAATGATTATATTAAATACATGTGGAGAAACCACAATACAATCTTTGGGTTAAAAGCACCCACTCCATTAAAACTAGTAAACCCATCCATTCCCAACCAAATGCCTGAGTATAGCTACGTAGAAAAACAGAGGAAAAATAATCTATTTAAGCTTAAGGGACGTACACTTATTTGGGGAAATATAAGGAACAGCCCTCAAATAAAGATATCGATTGTAAGAGTTTCCACAGACGAAGGAATCCACACGACTGCAAAAGACTGGCACTCTGAGCTGTCACCTCCCCCCACCATGGTGACCATTTACTGCGCACTTCCTCGAGTGCTCCGCACCGTACACTCGTACAGACATTGTACACGTGCTCTCTCACACACACAGTGACTGAACTGTCGCTGCAGCTTATCAAGATGCATTAATTGTGAGTCTCTTTTACAATTTGACCCACAGTCTACTGATGTGGTCTAATAGCTGCTGCGTATCTGTGACTCTCACCTAAGAGATACTGAATTACCTCCAGTTTAAGCAGTGTGCACGCTGTGTTCACTTTCCGTCAGATTATTTTCCAGCTTAAACATACGTTATTTACAAACCTCACTCAGCTCAAAAACTAAGACGGAATCCAAATGAACAGACTGTTGCAATCCATAAGACCAGCCTGCCACTTCTGAGAAGTGTTGCATTCTGAGGCAAAGACAAATCTGCCGAAGCTGCACTGCCGTCGTCCTTGTCATTACCACTGCTGTTTCACTTAGAACGTGTGCATCAGGCACTAGGCTCCTCTTCGGAATTTAAGTAGCTTTCCCAAGGTCACGTGGTAAGGAGTCTAAATTAGAGCCAGGTTCTACCTCCAGAACCCCTGCTCTTAACTGTTAGGTTATACTGCCTCCAATGGCTATTGACAGCAGATCTCGTGTTGGAAAGCTTCACGTTTATAGACCATTTGACTGGTGAAATGGGTGCCTAGCCAGCATCCAAGCGTGCAATACTTTTAAGTTTCTATGACTATTCAGTCACCTGATGTGTTAGGCCAAATGCAGTAATCTCCTAAATTCTCTGGTACTGATTCCTTTCGGTTTAACGTTGTCTTTATCTAGTTTCCCAAAGGTCAGCACACGGGCTGAGCACAGCATCAGCTGACTAGCTCCATACCCTGTTAGGTAGCATACACCTACTCCAGAACAGCCACGGGCAGTTATAATCATTACAAGATGGTAAGCGTCCATAAATGTCCTAGACGCGTTCTGTGAAGGTGAAAAGCTGCCAATACGGTTAGAAAGCACCTAGGGCAAACAATCACCAAGTATTCATTTAGTATTTAGTTTATTCCTACTGATCTTTTGAAATTTGTCTGAAATTTAAAATATTTCCACAGAAACAATCTCAAGCTATCAAACAAGAAAAAACAACCCACAGCACTTCGTCTAACCCATTATGCAGCTGAGAAAGTAGAATGTGAGGGATGATCCTTGCAGTCTACCAGTAGAGCACGAGGTAGAAAAGGAGATGAACTATAAGCTCCTTAAACGCTTGCCCCATTTCTTATTCTAATTTCTACACCCTCTTCCTCTAGGGAAGGAACAGAGGCTCTATGGTATATGCTGTGGCAATGGGGAAGACACAGAGCTGTCTCCAGCAGAACAGGCTAACCCAGCTTCTTAAAAAAGTGAAATGCACTAAAACAGGGCCTATCACATCACCCCAGCTCACTCTAAGTGACTAGAAACAAAACAGTTAAAATATCAATGTCTAGCAATTTTGAAATCACCTCTCTTCTGAATGGTCGTATAATTTTTTGGTGACATTAAAATATTTGGTTATATCACCTAAGATATAGAAATCTATGGAAGAAAGGGAAAGCTCTTGTCATGTTATACAAAGCACAGCTACTACACTTCATTATAACCTACATCCACACTGCTGTGTTGAAACCACTTCATATTTAACCACATGACATGGGAAACGCTGACCAAGATACTACTGGTAAAATGTTCTATAAGTAGTTGCTGCAAACATGCTTTTAATCTTTTCTTTTAAGGATGTTAACATCTAATTGCTCTCAAGTTGCATAATGTTCACCATAATGCCAAGAAAATAGCTACCTACCATCTTTATTCGAAAGCCATACTAAGGGACCCCAAAGCTCTGCAAATCTTCACACCCCTCATTTCCATGTTCTCTTCACTAAGAAACAAAGCAGGCCATAACAATATTAATTATAGCTCAGCTTAATGAATGCTTGGTGTATGCCAGGCATTGAAAAGGGTACTATTATCAACCCTATTTATAAGGGAGGAAACAGGCACAGAAGGTTACCTGTCCAAGGTCCCAAAGGTACCGGAAGTAAGTTTTGCATCCAAGCAATCTGACTCTGGAGCCCTTGCCTCTAACCTTTATGCCATATTACTTCTTCCAGCCTCTAATTATTCTCTCAAATTATCCTAGATACAAAAAAATTGAAGGGGACCCTTCCTTGCTTTGTATCACTGAGTAATTCGATTTTAAACGTCTAATGGACAGGAACCATTCATTTTCTATTTTCCTGCTTTTGCTTATGTACAATGCAGACACTAGGCTAGTGCTAACTGAGACTCTATACTCAAAATACTTGACTGTTGTCAAGTCAGGATAAGTGGTTAGCAGTACATTTCTCATTTTACTGTGAGTTTTAATAGATTTTTGGCTTTACTCTTGTGGAACAGTCTTAGTGACACTGTTTTACAGTACCCAATGTGTTGACAGCAGTCTGGCAGATTAACACTATAAAAAGCTAACCACTGCTCGCATTAGGTCCAGTAGCTGAGCAGGGTCATGTTGAAACAACACTGGACTCACACGAGTCCATCTACGCTGTACTCTACGTGCCGTGCACAACATAGGAGCAAGGTAAGAGGTGGCACCAGGTGTGACTAAAGTGATGTACAGCTGGAACATCTTTTCACTGAAGATTAGACACTTAAATTCCCATTTCGGATGCATTCAGGTGAGTTTCCTGTTTGTTCCATAAAAAAAAACTGAAAAATAAAAGTGACTGCAAACAGGTTTTTTAAACTCGTTACTATATTTCATCAATTCTAAGACATTTTTTTTTGCATTTCAATATATCAGAAATAGGATACATCATTCAGATATTATCTTAAATTTGATGAAATACAGTAATATAATAAAATGTAACTGCAGATATTCTGGATTCTGTGGTTTTCAAGTTTTATGTTACCATCAACCCATTTATTAGTAATAATAATAATAACCCATTAATAATTAATTTTGGGGACAATGTTAACAACTTGTCTCTGCTTACTTTTCTTATACTCCTCTGTTTACCATGGAAGACGTAATAAAGAAAGTTTGAGAGTAAATTAAAGGTAACATAACTTCAAGGAGCCAAAAACTTTGAAGCTACTTTATTGTAAGTGAAAAGCTGTTGCCCGCCTGTGAAAAAAAATATATGGCTGAAGGCTTCTCCAGGCTGTATGCAGCCCAAATGTGTTTCTTCTATGAGAAAGACACAATTCCAAGGTGAAAGAGTTCCAGATGCTAAAGTCTTCCAACTAACCTACATCGACTTGCTGCAAGACACAGTAAGCCTTTTAACTCAAGCTCAAAAGTCTCAAGGGGTTTCTCCTCCACCTCCCAAATATCAAAATCATGCTCACATATTTAAACAATTAGGTGAGATGTACAGAAGCTAGCACTAAATAGGTCTGAAATGTGAGTGCTAAAGGTGCAGTTAATATTAACCAAATTCAGATCTACAGAAACTTTTTTTTAAATGATTCTTGTTTTCCTTGACTTCAGAAAACTAAAAACAAAGCAGGGGGTAGAAGGGGTTTCTTTTAAATTTAACTTACTACGGAACAAAATTTCTTTGGGACAGAAAAAATAAGCCAAAACTGTCAAGTGATCTAGGAAAAAAGAAAACCCTAACAAGGCAAAAATGGAAAGTATTTGTTTCAGATATATAACTGGTTAAAATCATGGTACTTCCTAAAAAAAAAAAAAAAAATGCCTATCAATATCACAAAAATACGGAAAAACTGTCAGAGGCCTTCTCTCCATATATTGTATTAGTTTCTTCAGTTTTATGATCTCTTTAGTATAAAATTTAGAAAATATATAAAGTAGAAAGACTAAAATAAAAACCACCTGCAATCCAAATAATTAACATTTATTGAGTGCTAATAATGCCACAAGCACTGTTGGAGCATTTTGGATGCATGATTGCATTAATCCACCTAAGTCCATGAGCCAAGTACTGGTATCACTCCCATGTCACAGCTGAAGAAACTGAGTCTTAGATAAATTAAGTGACTTGCCTACGGTCAGAGCCGATAAGTCACTTGTCCAAAGTCACGAAGCTAGTAAGCGGTCAGGCAGGGATTCAACCCAGATCTGTCGAACTCTGGATTCACAGCTTTTAACTAAGTGAAAATGCCAATCCCTGAAACTAACCATTTTTAAAATTGATGTATTTTCCTTAGTCTTTTCCTATGCTTATAATTTGTATAAAATCAGGACCATAGTTAACATGTTTTTCACTCTACTCTTTTAAGCTTCCTATTTTTCAAAAACATGATTTATAATGCCTGCATGATATTCTAATATGACTATAGCATAAATTTAACCATTCTTAATTTTTCACTGTCAGAAAGAAATGCTGTGACTTATTCATAACAGTTGATTGGATTTCAGATTTTTCCTTAGGAGATGACTGATACAACTGATATGGCCATTTATAAAGATCTTTATACATACAGTATCTAATTTCTTTCCAAAAAAAAAAAAAAAAGAAGCTTGTACTTATGGAACTTCAGGCAACAGTGAATATGCAGGTTTCACCATATTCTGGCAGCATGAAGAATATTTCCTAAATCTCTGCTAATTTGATAAGCGGGGAAGTATCTCATTTTAATTTGCATTTCTTTTATTACTCCATAAAATTTTTGCGTTTATCGATGACAATTAAGTTTTCTTTCTAAACACTGCCTACTTATATCCTTTACTGCTTTTCTATTGGGCTGCAACTGTTTCTCCACTGTATTCTCACAGAGCATGTTGATGTTTCCTTTTAATAGATCTATACGCGAGTATGCCTTGCGAAGGCATAAAACATATGAGACAGTTCTTCCTAGTGTTTCAACACGCACATTCGAAAGAAAGCTGAGGTATAGTAAATTGATAAACTCCGATTTGTAGTACTGTATTTGTATAGTCCTCTTGTACACTCCCAAATTATCATCGTGCTATTTTGATTGTGAAAGTATAGTACTATCATTCTACAAAATTCTGTCACGTTATTCTGACTATACCCTATGTTGTAAGGATATTTATAAAAGCGATGTCAAATTACATGTAAAAATGGTTCCAAAATCACTTTTATAAGACCTAGACTTTAAAAATCTGTTTTTAAATGTAAATATTTTGCCTTTTCTTGACCTACAAGTTGCAGAACTTCATCAGTAAAGTAGCTTTATTTCGGAACCTTTCTAAAGTGACCTTTTTATACATCTTGCCCTCCTGAAATGTTTTCTACTTTTGGATCAAATCTAATTTCCAAATATCGGACCTTAGTTCTCCTGAAAGGAGGCTTTCTAAGCCATCCTCTGCCCCGTGCTGGGCCCCCTGGAGTGGCCAGCTGCTTGTGCCTGTCCCCCAACCCCGACCTCCAGCATCCACTGACTGCATCTCTTCCTCTCCCACTCAATTTCCCCTTTCCTAGCCAAAGCTCCACCGCCTCCTGGCCAGCTACTTCAACAGCCTCTGACTTTTTGCTTCTAGACTCCCTTCAACTGCCATCCATCACATGTTGCCAAACCAACCTTTCAACTCTGTTTCCTTCACATAAGTCAGGATCTTACCCAGTCTGAGCTTCCAATTCTGTCAAGCCCAACAACCTCTCTCCTCGCCTATCCAACCTGCCCCCCTCTCTTCCCTGCCAATTCTGACCCTCCCTAAGCCCCAGGAGGCTGGCCCCTTCCGAAGAAGGGGGAGAGGGGGAGGGGACAGGGTGTGGTGGTGACTGTGTTCCTCTCCTGGGCCATAGCTCCGAAGAAGCTGCCCTCCCAAAAAGGGAATGGGGACAAAGGGCCCCTGCCCTGGCCCCTACCGGCTGTTCTGGGCCAGCCACCTGTTTCCTACTGGGACCCTTGGCTGATGGCCTCCCCGTGATGTTGTTCACATTATTGCTCAGTGCCTCCAACCTCTCAAAGGAGAGGGCAAGTCAACATTTCCTGATTTCTTTCTTTACTACTACTACCCCACTACACTACATCACACCTTCTTAGCACTTACTTACATGCTGTGCCATCCTGTTCCACACAGTCGCGTGTGTGCTAACCTGCACTTCCTAGCTAGGGGTAACATTTTTAGTATCTCCCACAGAGCTTAGCACACTCATAATTTTACATCAGCACAGCTTCACAAACATTAAAATTAGCAAAAACATCCTAAAGAGCTGCACACTTTTGATTCTTATCTATCTTTGAAAGGAGTTAATAAAATAGCACTTTTCACCAGGAACATCCATGTTTCCAAAAGCCAAAAAGATTTTGTTATAAGCCTCACACAGAAATTGTCATTTGCTCTTTAGAGATGTAAATCTGAAAACATTACTGAATTCTTTCCTTGTCTTTAGTGGCATTCATTAAAGTCCTTCTTAGAATTGACGTGGTCATGGCGCTTTACGTAAGAGTTCACACTTGTTATTAGTTTGGATAGGCCCGATTTCTAAAACCCATTCCTGAAAGCCTGCTTGCAAGGCAAACGACAGTCCCAGTGCTGATACCACAAATGGTTCCACCACACTGACATCACGCTCTACAGGACAATTCCTTAGGTGATGCTCACTTTACCAAGCAACTCCTCCCCAGTCTTCAGTTGATAGTTTAACAGCTTTCCCTCGGATACAGTATTATGATATGGGCACTGTTGTGCTAACCTACAAAAGGACTAGCCTAACCCACCCTGTCCCTTGAGTACCTAATCATAACAATGCCTCCACGGGAAAACGAGTTCCAATCAGATGCCAAGAACATGGTCATGGGGTTTGAGGAGGCCAGAAAATTCACCTCCTCTTCCCCAACCACATTCTGAACCAGCTGGGAGAGGAACAAGCAGGGGCTGACACCTGTCACTGAGGAGGCCAGAGAGAACAGGCCTCAGGTGCAGGCTAACCTCTACGTTAAGCTGTCAGCCCAGCTGCAGCAGAGGCCTTGTCTGCACGGAGGCTACCCCACAAGCCCTGCCTGAGGAGCAGAGCCACAGAGGGGGCTCTCTGCAGGCGCGCAAGGAGGGCCGAGCAGCAGAAGCAGTAAGGGTGGCAAGGTGTGGAGGGAGTAGAAGACAGATGGGGTACTCTTTTCACAGGGGAGCAGGAAGGGAGTGAGGGGAAGGTCCCCCAAACACTGGTCTTTGCCCTGTTCCCCCCTGTGCAAGTAACACTGACCACAACGGCCTAGCAGGCCTGGGACTGTGCTCGGACAGCCAAGTGGGTGTCAAAGAGGGCAGTGGAGGGAGCAAGGATGCCAGGATGCCATCCTTGCAAGACAGAAGACACAAGGCGTGGCACTAAGGGCACCCCCTGCCAAGGTCTAGGACAACCTGAAGTGTCAGTAGGATGGGGAGGTCAGCATGGGTTAAAGAGGAAAGGGTGGGGGGTGGACTGGGAAAAGTTCTCCATTATGTGCTTCCTTTATACACCTTCCTTAGGAGCATCCTGTCTTACACCAAATTATGCTAACAAGTCCTCCAAGACGGCACTAACCCACTCACTAAATTGCCTTTTAAGATGATTCTCATTTTAAATGTAATACATGCTCTTGGAAATAACACTGGCTTGAAATGGGTTGCCCCAAAATAGTTACTGCTGCTTATCAAATCTATTAGCTTTGCAGACATCTACCACGTAAACCACACCTATACATGAAGCAAGTTTTTAATTATTCAGTGACAGGCATGAAAATAACATTTAACAAATAGATACAAAGCAATCTATTCTCCATCCCTTTAATATCACTTTTAAAGACTATGGTTTCAAACTCTTAACCAGTCATCCATCTTCACTTTGCATACATTAATGGGCATGGCAAATAATAGCACATTTCACTCATTTCCAAGAAGGGAATATCATTACTTGCTAAATTCCAAAATATAATATATTGTAAGAATTTACGCATGACCATTTTTTAAATTTTTAATATTTTCAAAGCATGTTTTTTGTTTGTTTGTCTTGGCTCTTCTCATCTGCTGAAACCAAAGCATGTTCACTGTATAACTAACATATTGGTCTAAATACATTTCACCTTAAATTTTGGAGTACATCGAAAGCACCTGGATAAAATTCAGATTCTAGATAACCCATGGAGATTTCATTCAATAATCTTGTGTGGGATTGAGGAATCTGCATTTTAACAAGCACTCCAAGTGACTGAGCTAATTCTAACACCCAACTAGTATCTATTTTCTTAGTCATCCTAAGTTGAACCAGATAAACTTCGTTTAAAATTATATAAGGTCCTTAAAATCATACATACAACAGACCCATTTTACAAGCTCCCTGGAGAAAACATGAGAAAGCTGTCTCAGTCCAGCTCACCATTCTAATCTTCCTTAAAGACCAACGGATGCATTGTTTCTGCAAAACAATCCCCTGCCTTCTTAATCCTGGTGAGGTGGAAGGGAGAAGATAAGAGCATCAGCTGCAGGACTGAGGGAGGAGCCCAGGCTCCCAACCACCCCTGGCCCCGCCCCATCAACTCAGGTAGCAACTACTACTTTACCTTTTTCTGCCCAGGGAGTGATGGACAAGCACATTGTAAGCAACTGTCTCAAAAGAGTGAGAAAAACAGGAGTTGGGGCTCCTTACACAAAGTAGAGTATTAGAAGAGTAAGGGATACACAAGTAAATTTTACAAAGATACGAATTTTGCTTTAATGCCTAAAATAAAAAGACCCATTTTCCCACCTCTCACCTAGTGTTAGCTGAAATGAGTCAAATCACTTATGATTCATCAGGTGGCCCAAGCAGTCTTTTAAAGAGGAGGTAAAGTGTCATTTTACTAGTTTGCCAAATGAAGGTATTATTATCAATGTTATTATTCTGGTAGTCGATCCATAAAGGATAATGCCGATGATATGGGCATCTCTCTGGGTTCTGAAAATCCTGAGCTACAGAGAATAACAGGCAGTCCTCAACTGTCAACCATTCTGCTAGTATAGCCTGGGTTTCTGTGCGGCTCCCACAGCCTATCCATCCACCTCTTGTTCCCCACACCAAGACAAAAGTCAAACAACAGCCAAGATGAAAACGTTGCTGCTACAGTACAGTGGCATTGCCTGCCAGCCAGTAACTCAGCTACAGCCGTGTGCTCAACAGTACGGGGAAATTACCTGTCATTTAATTTTGCCCTTATTAGTGCATTTGACAGCATATACAACAGTTTTCCTTACCCTGCTGGACCCTAGCAGCTAAATAGAATGGCTCTCAGCATCCCAGAGTAGCCATGAAGTTTCTTATAAAATTAAGGTTTGCTTTATTTACCAGCCCAGATTTTTATTTTTGTTTTTTAATGAGTGGGAAAATGAGAAGCTTAAAATGCTAAATGTGACAATAAACATAGCTCTGAAACTTAATACAACTGAGGCCAAGATTAAAATCTTAAGTGCACCAAAAATAGCAAAACTTACATTTTTAACTAGAGGCTCATGACACTCAAGCTCGTCAACAGCTTATTGAATTGTGAAGGGGGAAAAAAACCAATAAATGTACAAAATCCAAAAATATATCATCACAGACTATTTCTATGGGGCAAAGTAGTATTAAGACAGGACTTCATCATTTTGTAAAATCCCCGGCAAAGGAACACTCACCCACCCCATAACACATAATAAGTCTACTGATTTATACCTTTGAATTCTACACCTGTTTAAATATATGACTGAGTGTATGGATTGTCTCATGTTGTAGCAGAAGCAGTTTGCAAGTATTTCACAGAGGCTGCATATTCACATAAGTTACTGCACATATGAGGAACAAGTGCTGTGATTGGGATCCTAAGTAGCATCCTGGGATCCTTAGGGCAGCTCTAGTCCCATGCAGGGAGAAAAAGATGCTAAGTCAATTACATCTTGGATAAACACTGGGAGAAAGTTTGGGGAAAGCCAATTCTATATGTAATAAGCTGAATACTCTGATGTCGGCTATGCCTCGGACTGATAAATGAAAACAGGGTTAGAACTCTAGTAAGACTTGCAATGAGTATGTGTCTTTTAGGTTGAAAGTGTTTACAGTTGATAAGATATGACATTTGAGGAAAAGAGGCCTCAGTGACTATAATCTGTTAATAGACACCTTTCAGCCTCTCAATTTCTGTCCAGGAGCTCGTCCTAGAAAGCACTGGTGTGTAAGATCATGATATACTCTCTTGCTACCCTTCTAAGATCTAGGTTAGTTTGATGGGACCATCCAAAGCAATTCTGCAGAGCAGTTAAGACTATAGGCTGTTAAATGAGCCTATCCTGATTTGAGTTCCAACTCTACCAATTAAAAGCTGTGATCTTGTGCAAATTTATTGAATAATCTCTAAAACTCCATTTCCTCACCTGTAAAATGGCAATTATTATTCCTACCTCAGCATTTTGACTAATCCTACTCCAGGATTCAGTGAAAACAGTTTGTGTAAATAGCTTAGCAAAATGCTAATTCACACAAAGTCCATGCTACATAAATGTTAACTACTGAGATCAAACCCTTAAGGTCACTGTTCTTTTTAAAACTTTCAATTCTGAAACAATTCTAACTTGCCGTAAAGTTAGAATACTACAAGGATCGCCCATAAATCTACACTTATCAATTGTTTGCATTTTGTCCCATTTATTTTATTATTCCAAGTCATTTTTAAGTGAAAATAAAATAGAATAAAATAAAATAAAAATTGTTTATACTCCATCTTTCCCATTTCCACGCCAGGCCAGGTAACAGTGGAACTCTAAGGAAGCTACCCTGGAGCCTTCGCTTTCCTCAGCAAGGGAACCTTCTCATGTTCTATTAATAGTTGACACTCACATCCCAAACTCCCACCCCGAATCTACTCCCACTTTGGATCCCATCTCATCTCTTCCTTACACATTAATAGTAAACAGAACTTGGTGGAAAAAAAAGACTGAGTAAGCGTTCTGAGATTTGAGGACCCGAAGGTCCTGTAGACTTGAGAACACCCTGTGGCCTCTAGTCTGAATTGGAAAGTTCAAATGTTTTAGAACTGATTGAATATGCCCACACCCCTGATCACCCCAGAATTCAAATTCTCAACCACCACAGAGTGAAACCTCCACAAAAACAACTGCTCTCATCTCCATGGGAAAGGAAGGGTCTTAAGAGTAAAAGGCGCAGACCCCGGTCATTTTACGTGCCAGGAAGTCCCATAACATATGGCCACACAACCACGGCAGGCACAAACGGAGGAAGTAGGGACAGAAATACCTGGGCTGATAGGATACAGCAATAGAGTATCATATAGGATCACAGGGTGTTTGTTGCTGGTATTTTTAATGCACCTTCGCCTATCAAGACAGCAATAATGCAAGCTTCAGAGCTGGTCTAGATGGCAACAGTCACACGATTGGTTATGCATGCAGATTCTGGAGTCCAGCTAATCTGAATGGCCCCGGGTAATCTAACTTCTCAGCCCTCTCAATGTCCTCATCTGTAAAATGGAGATAATAATTCTACCTATTACCTACAGTTGTTCTGGTGAGCAAATGATCCATTAAAACATCCAATATAATACCTCGCCAACTGAAAATGCTCAATAATTGTTAGCTAGTCATTACGGTTATTATCGTTATTTTTAATGTTGTCTTGTTATTTCTGTGCTATTTTCCTTGATTATCCCAATACACACTTAATGGGGGGGAGGGGACACTGTTATTAATTTAATAAAGATTTTAAAATTCTCAAGATGAGTCTGCATGATTTTTCTGACAAGATCAATATGCCTGCAATTGGTCAAAGCAAAACTTCAAGCACAAACAAGGTCAAGTATATAAGAACACAACTACAATAGGGACTTTTTTTTTTTAGAAAGTTCACTTTAAGAATCTAGGCTTCATAGTTTCAACATATTGCCAGTACCACCCATAAATAAAATAACCGCTAGGCCCATACACTTTAAAAGATATCACCAACTAAGGCATTTTTTAAAATTGTATACCTGTGTTCAAACTGATTTTATTATTCACTTAGTGCGCTAGCAGGCACTGCCTTGGAAACTAAAAGCATGCTTATAATTCTTCAAGGGACTTCTCAATATTTGCCTGCTTAGTATTATGTTAAAGATGTTTAATAGTTTTTAGGTGTGTTAAAATAATATGCATATTTGCTAATTATGTTTTAAGTATCAACAGAACAGATTTCTAAAACGTTCATGCAGCCAGGTTTAGTGATGCGTGCCTGTAGTCCCAGCTACTAGGGAGGCTGAAGCAAGAGGATCACTCGAGCTTCGGAGTTGGAGTACAGCCTGAGCAACATAGTGAGACCATGTCTCAAAAAAAACAAAACAAAAATTAATTAAATGTTTATTCTTTCAAAAGGATGAAAAGAGAACAAAGTGGAATCTTTAAAATGTTAAACTAGTTCTCTAAACTTGCTGCGGAACTAGGAGGAAAATTAACTGCTAAGGTTCCACGTACCCTTTATTAGACATGCTGCAAATAAGATGTAAAAATCTGTTTTACGTTGAAGATACCAGGGAGAGTAGGTAGCACATCAAAACTCATGCCTGTGTCTAATTCCCTGCCTCTCCCTACACAAAGGCTGGCTGTGGAAACCCAGGTCACAGGCAATGAGACATACAGCGGGAAACTCAAACCAACCACATGATCTCTGCAGATGCCAGGTGGGGAGATGGGCCCCAAATTAGCATCCCCTCTATTCCTCCACCAAACCCCACATCACAGGAGCCTTCCTGCACCTTGTCATTCAATGTCTACATCTCTGAGGTAGAAATGATTTCTTAAACCACAAGAACACACTGTTCGCCGGGCGCGGTGGCTCACGTCTGTAATCCTGGCACTCTGGGAGGCCGAGGTGGGCAGATCGTTCTGAGCTCAGGAGTTCGAGACCAGCCTGAGCAAGAGCGAGACCCCGTCTCTACCAAAAATAGAAAGAAATTAATTGGACAGCTAAAAATATATACAGAAAAAATTAGCCGGTCATGGTGGCACATGCCTGTAGTCCCAGCTACTCGGGAGGCTGAGACAGTAGAATTGCTCGAGCCCAGGAGTTTGAGGTTGCTGTGAGCTAGGCTGACGCCATGGCACTCGCCCCAGGCAAGAGAGTGAGACTCTGTCTCAAAAAAAAAAAAAAAAAAAGAACACACTGTTGACAAGACCTAATGACACAATGTATTTTTTTTAATATGAAGGGTTGGGGGGTTGTGAGGAGGGGTGCTCAGTTGCCTTGTCTTTTTGTTGTTGTTGTTGAGACAGAGTTTCATTGTCACCCTGGGTAGAGTGCAGTGGCGTCACTGTAGCTCGCTGCAACCTCCAACTCCTGGGCTCTAAGCAATCCTTCTGCCTTGGCCTCCTGGGTAGCTAGGACTATAGGCACACCCTGAAACACCTGGCTGAGTTTTTTTCTTTCTTTCTTTCTTTTTTTTTGGTAGAGACGGGGGTCTCACTCTTGCTCAGGCTGGTCTCGAACTTCTGAGCTCAAGCAATCCTCCTGCCTCGGCCTCCCAGAGTGCTAGGATTACAGGCCTGAGCCACTGTGCCTGGCCAATAACACAATCTATTTTAAAGGGGTTTGTAAAAATTTTAAACTAGGAAGTTAAAGAAATATTATTACAAGTAAATTGCCACAGAGTGGCACAAGCCCACCTGAAACTGAAGTCAGCACACTGAACTTTTCTACTATTCCACAATGGAAACGTTACTTCTCCTGTATTTAAACCTATTCAAGTCATCACTCAAAACCACTCAAGGTAGAGGTAAAACTTTCCTATGGCACACGTCCCTACAATAGATGTAAGTCCCCAAATTAGCCTATAAAGCCATGCAATCTTGCCCACCTGAAGGAGATAGAAAGGACCCTGGTGGGCTTGACCTGGGACACAACAGCCACCAGAATGGCCTATGATACTGAAAGTATCTTTGAAATCGACCCCAACCAAAGACACTGAGTTTTGGGAAGGATATATTTATGTACACCAAGAACAAAATCTGACCTATAATAAAAATGAATAATATTATTACCTACATGAGCTGGCAAAAACAAAAATACGAACGCTTCCGTCAAAAATTGTTTCAAAATTAATGTTCAGGATTTTAATAATTTGTTATCTCATATAATATTAAAGTCAGCAATTCAGAAGCTTTTCCGGATTTAACAGCCAGCGTTTCTCATTTGCCACCAGCAACCATGCTGTATAATCCACTTTTTATAATAATTGAACAAAGTGGCTTTGAAGATAATTTACATATTAAACTAGTTTATATATACTCTATTAAAAACCAGGTAAGTATTCTGACCAAGGCTGGTATTTTTCTCTACAATTATTTAAATCATGTATTCACTTCTACCACACCTACGTATGACTGCAACCATCTTCTAAAACAATTAACTCCCTTCACGTGAGAAGTACAGCACTGAGAGTATGCATAACCCACCAGCTAACTCTGGGGAGCCCAAGGACCTTGTTCCCATATGTAACTATCAACAGAAGGCAGCCTCCAGAAGGGGAGACACAGAAGAACAAAATGTGACAAGGCCTGGTTATGACAGGATTCTATGCTCAACCTTTGATGAGCAAACTCCTACAAAGTGCTGTGTGTTAGGCAAGCAACAAGCAAAGTGCTACATATTTAGCAAGTAAAGTTTCCCTCCCCTCTCTCACTTCACTGAACCCACTGACATTCCTTGGTGGGCTCACCACACACCAACATCTTTTGGGAAAGCCAGGTGGGATGCCACTAACAATGGAAAGAAGGATTAAAACAATGGTATCATGGCCCATTAGTCATATGCTACAAGAACTCATGATCTTCCTCCTCAAGTCTGATCTTTTCGAGGTACTCCCTGCCTCTGTGAATAGCATCATCAGCCAAGCAGGGAATATGCCAGAAACCTAGATTCCCTGAGATCTCGCTGTCCAAGAGCATATCTATCCCCGAGTTTCATTCATTAAGACCCTTAGCTAGCTCTCAAATGTGTCCATTTCTCTCCACCCCCATGGCCACCAATCTAGTTCAAATCACTGTTATTTCCCCATCCCACCAACTACAACAAAACCAGGCTGGAGGCCAGGTACAGTGGCTCATGCTTATAATCCCAGCACTCTGGGAGGCCCAGCTGGGAGGATTGCTTGAGGCCAGGAGTTCGAAAATAGCCTGAGCAAGAGCAAGACCCTGTCTCTACTAAAAATAGAAAAACTAGCCAGGCATGGTGGGGCATGTGCCTATAGTCCCAGCTAGCCAGAAGGCTGAGGCAGGAGGATCGCTTGAGCCCAGAAGTTTGAGGTTGCAGTGAGGCATGATGACACCACTGCACTCCAGCCCAGGCAACAGAGTAAGACCTTGAATTTAAAAAAAAAAAAAAAAATGCAGGCAGGATACTGACTGCAACCTACTCTCCTTCCTCCACCTACCAATTTAATCTTCTACAAAACGTAATTCTGCTTATGTCAAACACTGCTTAACACTCATCAGTGGCTACTGTTTTTTTCAAAAATCCAAAATTCCATATCCTGCAAGCCCTGCCCAAGCTGAATACTGCCTGCCTCCTGACTCTCATCTCAAAGCTTTCTGAAGGCCTCAAACATGTCAGCCTCCCTCCAGGTCAGGGGCACTAACTAAGATGCCCTCACGCCTTCTTCTACCATCATTTGGATGGCAGAGCTAAAGCTATTTTCCAGGGGTAATGCCCTATACAACTGGTGGACTCTCCAAGTCAGAAGCTCTCACTCCTCCTGGTACCCAACACATAGCACCTATGAACTTGCAATCACTTTATTAATATTTTGTGTGGGTCTGCCATGTCTTCTCAGGTCACCACCGTATTCCCAGTTCATAGCACTGCACCTTTCAGGTAGCAGGTACCCAGTAAATAGTTGAATCGATGAACAAAAAACCAAGATGAAACAGGAAAACTAATCACAGTCAAATTCACTTGCCACAAAAGTCAAGCCTGACACCAACAGAGACAGTGCAAGGCTGAAAGGGCCAAGAAAGAAAAAGGTGTCTTAGATTCCACATTAGCATAGGCAAACAAGCCCGAGAACTAATCAGCTTTTTACTACCAAGGTACGCTTCTTCATAAACATCTACATTTTTATTTTTAAAAAGACACTTCTAATTTTCAAAGTGAAAACAAAACAAAACCAAATAAAAATTCTCCAAGAAAAAAAATGTTTGCAGCCACCTAACATTAGTTAAAAGGTACAGGAATCTAGTTATGGTAATGAATACATGCTTCTAAAGTGAAAACAGTAATCAAATCTTGGAATAATTATCTCTCCATTTTTCTAGATGGATAATCATAGTTTAAAAAAAAAAAAACTCCAAACACAGTAGAGGCAAATTATTGTTGGCTTAAAAATACCTTTAAGAGCTATGTTATCATATGCTGCAGGAGTCTAAAGCCAGGAGGTACTTTTGAGTCAGAACATGAGGAAGAGACAGACTCTCCCAGAGCCAGCTGGTCATCCAACAAAGACAAACCCAGAACCTCTCCCACACCAGCACCGTGCTAGGCACCAAGATGACAACTGCGACTGAGATAAGCTCTGCAATAACTGGGTGACCAGCCAGAGGCAGCTCATTTAATTAATCTCTCTGGGCTTTAGTTTCTTAATCTGGAAAATGAGAAAGTTCAACCAGTTCTCTAAGGTCCTCACACTCTAAATATCCAAAGACTGTCTAGTGATTATAAAATGAATTTCCATTTAACAATATCATTATGACTTCCTGTTTCTATTTGTTATTTTTATCGCACAGATGTAATTTCATTTAAAATATTTAATATACTGATAAAAGTAACATATAGAAGTGTAGTAATAGTGTTTTTAATTATCTTCCCAGCTCTTAACTACCACCATAATCAGCTACGGACTTCTGGCATAATCGCAACCTGAGTGATTGATACCCAAACTGAAATAAATCATTCCACCTTCATATTTTTACAGAAAAACCAAGTGATCATTGACTCTCAATTTCTTTTACATTTTAACATCAGTCACCTTTGAATATGAAAGATTTTTTTTACTATTAATACATTTTTCTAATGAAGAAAATTTAATCTTCCAAACTAATGAAGCTATAATAGTTATAGAAACCTGTTTAGAAAAATGCTAAATTCTGAATTTCTAATGGCACGAAAACAGTTTTTTTAAAAAAAGATACACAAATATGTCCATGTGAACGAACAGGACAATTGAAAGACGCACATAGGGCCAGTGTATTCCTGATATTTCAGTATCACCTAAGATGTTCTTCCCCATCTTTCTAAGTGAATTTAGCTGTGTGACTATATCTATTTATGTGCTTACTTGTTTACATGTAGAAATCATTTGAATACTGGAAGTGAGCCACTTTCTTACAAAGCTGAAGTTTTAAGAGCCGTCTTTTGTAGTCACACATTTTGCTCAGACCTGACTAAGCATTTTTATTCTTGCAATGCCTTATTTATAGTAGATGTTTCTAAGATGGCCATGGTATCTGCTATCAAACCCAAAAGGCTGTATTTGGATAATGAAAAACAAAAGATAACATTTATATAAAAAGTTTGCCTTAAAAGTCAAATGTGACTTTCGTTTACCTATAGAAGCCTCTCCCCTACTAGAAAGTAAACTCCCTGAGGGAAAGTACTGCCTTTCATTGCTTTTACACATGGAAGGCTTGCCAAGGTTTGCTGAATCAAAATTGACTTCGGTGACTATGGCAAGCGAACTTTCTCAAGCATAAGGAATAAAATGCTGTAATCCTAGGTTTGAAATAACTACCCTAACTTGGCACTTAGCTTTTATGGGTTACACAGCAGGTACACAGAAGCATTTGAAGTGTATTCTCTTACAAATATATTCTTGCTTTAACCTAACAGCTTAAAAACTGTATCTTATTATTGACTTTGCATCTGCATGAAGAAAAGCTGGTAACGTTTCTTTGATGTTACAGTATTATAAAGGTACTCCTCATGGCATTCATTTTAACTCAATAAAAGTAAGACTAATGTAGAAGACTCAGGAAAAGTTTTGGAAATGTTCCTGCAAGTCGAACTGATTAAAAACTAGACCGAATACGGTTTTACTATTTTAAAACTAAGTTGCTGAATACATTATTTTAAACTTGACTTCTATATTTTCAACTTTGAAAAAAAGCGTTAAATTTTTTTCCTTGAAAGAGGAAAATAATGTTTGGGGTTTTAGCCATCACCTGTACAACCATTCTAGCATTTCTTTTTTCTGCCTTTCACATTAAGACACAGAAAAGGGAGTAATTTTTTAAGAAACTAATTTAAAAATAAATCCATTGATTAAACCAATACAACCCGAGTTCAGAATGCACATACCAGTTTTTTCTTAATTATAATTCCTTTCTTATCCAGAAACTCATTTGAATCTTGAAAGCATAAACCTAGGACAGAATTCATCATGGTTCAATTTAGTGACTTGCACAGAGGAAGAAAAAATAGAAAATACAGAGAGAATATAAATAATAAAACCCACAGTCCTAAAAACACAATCTCACTTCTTGAGTGCCATGATGAGGAAATTCACCTGTTACAAGCCTGACAAAAATTCCTTATGTCCGTTTATCAGCAGATTACCAAAAAAGAGAGAATGCTATACTTCCCCTGTTGGGAAAAATAAGAAAATTTAGCTCCTAAAATTTGCTGCTCAAGCCCTTTTCCATTTCCAAATTCTTATTTTACTTTGTAACTTTTTTCTACAGTATAGATTTTTCAGAGAAAATAAACTTTTCATGAGCAAACTGTTAGACATAAAATGTCTCCCACTTATCACCTAGAGAGGCAAACCGAGTCCCACTCTGTGCCACGAGCATCTAGCTTTCAGCCTCTTTATTATCATTGTCAATGAATGGGCCCCAGTCAAATGAAAGCTGCCATTTTAGGGTAAAGACTGGAGGGCTTCTGTTGTGCAACAGCAAGACAAAAACACTGCGCGACAGATGTACTCTGGGGGCTGGGAGGAGGATTCAACTTCGTAAAATCACTGCTCAAGTTATTCCTGAAATAGGAATTACCTAGTACCCAGACATTACTGAAATCTAAATGTAATTATAACTGGGATAAATCAGGTAGGTACTACCCATGCTACTAAGGTCATAGTCACTTAAGATTTTTTTGTCATCGTTACATTAGATCAGTGAGGAAATAAAGACATATTTTCTTTCCTATTTCATTACTACGTATACTGAGTACTCCCCCACTTACTGAAAGAGAATTGGGGGGAAATAACACTCAATCCTTTAGAAAGGTATCGCCCGCTGCAAAAACGGCTTAAATTTAAATTTTTAGAAAATTAAAAAATCAAGGCCTTCACATAATCCTTTAAAAATAAATTAAGATCTTTAACGTATCCTACAAAGCAAGCCCAGAAGATAGACACTTTTTAAGATGTTATTTAAATCGATTGCTAGCTAATATACAAGGAGAAACTAAAAAGTATACTTAGCAAGTGGAGAGCTAGATAGTGTATCTAATTCTAGCAATTCAAAAGGAAACTCTCTCCATGTGGGTTGCTACTTTTCTTTTGTCCATTGTCTGTTCAGAAGAGGGGGGAAAAAACTAGTTTAAAACCGAGGCGTGAACAGTCTCTGAAAGTGACCTCCGGGAAAGGAGTCCGCCCCATAGCAGGAGCACTCTCCGCGCCGCCCGCTCCACGGGGGCGCTCACAAAGCGGGCAGCCAGCCGGGAGTTTGGGGTGCGCTCCCACGGCGCCGGGCTCCTCGAGGCAGAGCCATCCGGAGAAAGGCGGCTCGGTAATGATGGCTGCTCGGGGCCGGCGGCTCCTTCCCCGGAGCCTCCCGACCAGCCCCCCCACTCCGCCCGGGGTCCGCCGCCCACCCCCACCCCGGCGGCCGCGCTGGCCCCGCGCCGCTGCGCCCGCCTCGCACCGCAGCCCACCCGGTGCCCGCGCCCCCGCCCGCGTCCCGCGCCCCCGGCGAGTCCAGTCCCCGGTGCGAACCAAACAAACAACGCGTCCCCCGCCGCCCTCCTTCCTCTCCCCGCTGACCGCTTGGCCTCCAGCCACCTCGGCCGCTCACGCTCCGAGCCGCGGCTCTCTGCGGGGGCAGAGCGCACCCGGGCCACCTCGGGGGCCACCTGGTGACCCCCCACACACCGGCGCTGACCCCCGGCGGGCTGGGGGGCGGGAGAGCCGAGTTGAGTCTGGGGGTTAAAGTCGCTATTATGCAGCTGCCGCCGCCGGCGGCCCGGCCAGCTCGGCAAGGTGGGGTCCCCTCCTCGCCGCTCCTCCCGGCGCTCGCCCCGACCCCGCTCCCTTTCTTCTCCTCCTCGCGCACTTGGGAGCCGCCGGGGAGCCCCGGGAGCCCCGGGCTCTGGGCTCGCAACTCTGCTCCCGCGGCCGGCACTGGCTGGGCTCGGGACGCCCCCCGCGCCGCCGCGTTCGCGCCGCCCCCGCCCCACGCGGCGCCCCGTGCACTTTCCCCGCCGCCGACCCACCTCGCTCGGTGGCCGTCCCCGCGCGGGCTGGCGCCGCCGCGCCGGGAGGGACGCACTTTGTTCGCGCCGGTGCGGCCGCCGCTCCCGGCGAGCGCGGCGTGGTCGGTCCGGAGCGGGGGGCGGGGGCGGGAGGCGGGAGGCGGGGGTCGCCGCCGTCCCCGATCCGCCGCCGCCGCTCAGCCGCCCCGCGCCCGCGCGCCCATCGCCCGCTCGCACTTGAGTTGGAGCCCAACTTTTCCTCCTTCCTTTTTCTCTCGAATGGAGCCGGCAACTCGTGCTCGGCGCCGGCGGGAGGAAACGCGCTCGCGCTCCCCCGCGCGCAGACACGCTCCCTCCTGTCCCCCGTCCCCCCCTACGCCGGCAGCACAACAAAAAGCCATTTACATGCGAGGAAGTGACCCTCGGCCTCACCGCGCGCCCCCTCCGCCGCCGGCCCCGCGGACACAGGCAAAAGTTGGGGCGCCGGGCGGCGCTCGGGACGTGGGTTCGGGCCCCGCGAGCGGCGACGCCAGCGACACGGCCCGGGCGGCGCTGCGCTCCCGCGCCGGCCCCGGCCCCAGCCCGCCCTCGCCCCTCGCCCCGCACACGCCCAACTCCTCGCTCCCAACTCCTCGCGCGGCCCCGGCCCGGCCCGCAGCGATTTCCTGCCACCGCCGCCGCCGCCGCCGCCCCTCCCGGGGGCGCCGGGCGAACTCTCGCGCTCACCGGTCGGTCGTCCGGCTCCTCCGCTGCGCTGTGCCGAGGGGAAAACAAAACGCAGAGCGGGCTCCGGAGTTGGCTCGGCAGCCGCGGCCAGGGGCTGAATCCACGGGCGCAGAGTTGGCCGGGGGCGAACGGGGTTCTGGCGAGTTTCAGGGTCCCCGGGCCGCCTCCTCCGCGGTGCTCCTTTGTGTAATTTCACTCGATTCAAGTTTAATCCGATAGTTCCCGAGCACGAGCGCGTCCGCACCACCACGGCTCTACCCCCGCGCCGCCGCCGCCGCCGCTGCCGCCGCCGCCGCCACCGCCGCCGCCGCGGCCCCAGCACGCCAGCGCCTGCGCGCCCCCGGCACGCCGCGCGCGCCCGAAGCCGCGGGGCCGCGCGCGCCCGCCGCCGGCTCCCTCCGTGCCGCGCCCGCGCGCGCGCGCCGCCACCTGACGTCAGGCGCGCCTGGCATAATTTATGCAAGAATTCGGCCGGGGTGGCGGAGGCCGAGGGAGAGGCCGAGAGAAAGGGGGCGGCGCGGAGCCCCGGGGCCGCGGGCGGCGCAGGGCGGGCCGGGCGCCACTTCCAGTCCCCCGGCGGGCGCCGGCGCTGCGGGCGGATCTCCGGGCCGGCCGGTGCGCGGCTGCCCCGCAGCCTTCCTCGGTGGCCCCGCGAACGCTCGGCCGCGGCGCCCGGGCGCGGGCTGGAGACGGTGCCACGTTTCCCCGCGCGGCACCTTCCCGGAGTCCGGCTGCGCCGCTCCGGGGCAGGAAGCGGCGGCTGCGACCGGCCGCGACGAGGGGTCTCCGGCGCTGCGCGGACGGCGGCGGCGGGAGGTGTTCGGATGTCCCTTCTGTAATTGTCTTTCAACTTGAAATTATTTTCCCACATGAAATTATTTAGAATGGACACGTTCAATTTCAAATAGGTCCATTCCTGCTTCTCCACGTCGCTTTCCCTACCTCTCCGTTGATAGGACACCGGATCCACTACTAAATCAAAAAGTTTAACTAGATGGCATTGATTTTGTTGAATTTGTTACTGTACCAAAAAAAGAAGAAAAGAAACAGAGAAAGGAAAGAGCGCAATGGTTATGAAACAAAGAAATAGGATGTGTGTCCATTATTAAACGTGTCAGGACTAGAATGTTTTAATCTTTCTTTGGCCAAAATGGCACTTGTATACGATCCTATGGCCTTAAGTATCCGAGTCTCTTATTCTATTTCTCTTCGCGGCACAAAATGAATATTAAATTTACAGGAATTTTTTTAAACTAATTTTCCTTTTATGAGATAGATCTATAAACACTTATTAAGCACCTTTTATCTGCAAAATACTAAGGAATTATAATCTTTTAAACTGCCAGCAATTGTAAGCTTTCACACTATTAGGTTAAACGTTGCATTTGTTTTTAAATCAAGGAAGGAACTTTCTTCAACCAAAGGCTGTCCTGTGATGGATACAGAGTAGAATCACTTGCTATTATCCAAAATAAACTAAGAAAATTGCAAAACTATGCAAAATATATTAATCTTCTCATTCACTATTTGATGGTTGTACCACCTGTAGTGCCTATAATCACAATATTTCTATTTGGACAAAAGATTAAACAAAACTGTTTCATTATATAACTACTACGGCTATTCGGTAACTAAGTTTGATTATCCTAGACTTACTAAAACATTGATTTCCTAATTTTAGTAATAATTTTATAAATATGTTACTATATTGTGGTTTGTTAAAAGGCACTGCTTTTGACTTACTTTCATCATATATTTGAGTTGCATTTTAAAAAGAAATGTTTTAATCAAGGAGTTTACAGATAATCAGCAGAAATTTAAATTTTGAAGACACTAAAATCAACTTCTGTCTTTTTTATAGCCTTGTGTCATAAACCAAGAATCACAATTTTGAGGTTAGGCTTCCATTTCCAGAAAGCTTATATCTCTCAATGAAAGCATACAGGGGATGCTTTGGGTGTGTGTGTGTATTTGTGAAAGAGAGAGAGAGGAGAGAGATGTTAAAGACAGGAAACGATGTCTAGAAAAAAATCAGTAGTACCCGACTATATTAGAATACATAAAAAAAAATGTGGCATAAAGGAAATTTTTATCTTTTACATTATGTCCCTGGTCAATATCAGATACGCATCTATTTCAAGACAATTTATAAGCTAAAAAATATGACATCTACATATGGTGAAAGTATATTACAGTAACTGTGATCAACAAATAGTATTAAGTGATTTTGAGGAGGTTCCCCTGTGCCCTTGTACCTTTAACTAGAAAGTTAGGAAACTTCCTTTTGAAATATGCCAGAAATAGTAAAGTCATATAGCCAGTGCACAACATAAAAACAACCCTGCAGCCCCTCTCTGACTTACTCTCCCTCCATATCCTGGTCACTGTCCTGAGCCATCATGAAGAACTTTCTAAGCTTTTATAAGTTGTGCTGGTGCCAAATTTGAGGGGTCTTAAAAAGCAGAAACCCTCAGAAGCAAGCTCCTAGGCAGCTCTGGCCTACCTAAGTCATAGCTGCCACCCCCCACGAACCTTTAGCCTGGAATGTTTTCTCTCCATTTGCTTCACTATTGAAGTTTTCCCAGAGAGAATAATTTGAATTCACAGGCTTTCCCTTTAAGTATGCAAATACCTTAGGGCAAGATAAGGAACTGCTGGTCATTCACAGATGAGTGTAAATGAGTTCAATGGGTGCTTTCTTCCCAACAGCCAGATAGACTACAAATTTAGAGACTTAGCCATTCATTCAACTTGGAGTGCCTAAGAGGTTCTAGGCTTGGTTCTAAGTGCTTAAAATACTGGAGTGAATAAAACAGAAAAAACTTCCTGTCCTCATGCAGTTTACAATCTAGTGGATTGATAGTTTTGATTCAGTGGTATGAAAGAATGGTAATTTTGGAGTCTGTGCCCTTGGAGGATAGGACAGGCCTGAGTTAGTTGTAGCCAGAGGGCAATAGAAAGGCACTAGAGACCTGGGAAGTGGGGTGTTAAAGGATGGGGTGGGCGCAAGCAGAAAGCAGTTGAGAAAAATATCTAAGACAACATAACCTAGACAAAGTTTTCTAGGCCCCATGAATGAAACAGTCTCTTCTCAGAACTCAGACTAATGCTAACTGACCTATATTTCCACTGTTTAGACAACTAAATATTTGTCTCTGCTTAGGAAAACAGCCTGTAATGTACCAACCTGTAATACTTCAGAAGGGGAGGGGAGGGACAATTTGCACATCCAAAATAACCGAAAAAACACTCAACCTTCTCAAACACTTAAAACTCAAGTTCAATCTATCTGTCCTTCCAGATGTTTTGAGCTTTAAAGTATTATATAAATTACACTAATTCCAGTGGTGAGGACATTCTTCGAGGCATTTTTGGAACTCATCTTTTGAAATTGTGTTCAGAACCAACTTGCAAGTCCTAGAAAATAACTCTCTTCAGTGCCATATCTTTTTCTTTTTCACTAAAAACTGTATTATTAATATTATTCATCATTTACCAAATTTACATCCAAGTTGCTTTGGCTAGCTCCAAACAAGGCATTTTGCCTTTAAATGATGTAGATTTACTGCCGTGACACTGTATATAGAAAAATTTAAATGTAGATATTTAGAGGACTATAAATGTTAAAGAAAGCACCAAAAGTCTAAAAATTTTTTCCTGTATCACTGGAATAATGGCATAATCTTCCTCTGTAATTTTTTCATAAAAGAAAAAACCCAGTTGGATATGTAAGTGCTAGTGTATTTGTTAGAAGATTGGTCACATCCCTTTGCATTAAAAAGCTCCATTATATTATGTGCTCTAAGATTATAGCTTCCCATGTGATAGTGCCCTTTTCTTCACTAGTTGTACTGCTTTAAAATTACTGTTTAATCATTCTTATGCTGATTAAAGTGTACCTGGCTTTGGTTCCACTGCAATAAGACTTATTTCTTTGTTAGGTTTTTGCTCCCAGGCTTTTAGCATAAATAGCATATGAGTACCAATTAGTTCAATTATTTTTCTAAAAACTCTGTTTTAAAATTATACTTGCGATACCCCTCTGGACTTTCTCATTGATCAGGTATATGTGGTGTGAAATTTTTTAGCTATCAGCCCCATAGTGTCTTTTAAGTAAGCAGATAGTATATTGGTTTAAAAATCATTAGATAAAACTCCCATTTCATCTGCATAGCCCAGAATAGTGCTAGGAGCTTTTGCTGGCAAAGGTCAGGGTTAGGAAGGTCAACATCTTAGGTGAAAAGGAAGCCCCTGGGACTAGAATTAGGCCATTGTTGGCTCCCAAAGATAGCAAGGTTAGCTAAGTTTGAGCCATTCTTTCAGTGAACACTTAATTGAATGCCTACAATGTGCCAGATTCTATATTAGCGCTGGGGTCATGGTAAGGTCCCTATTCTCAAGGAACTCATGGTGTGTGATAGCATAAAGAAAGGAATGATTCTTGCTGCCTGGGTCTGCAGGGCAGGCTTCCTAGTAGGCAAGGGCCTTGTGCTTCTGAGTTTTGAGTAGGCACAGGAATTCATCAGAACAGGGAGATTCATCAGGACAAGGAGGCAAGGGAGATTCCCAACAGAGGACAGAGGTCCACGCTTCCAAACCCAATGAGGTTCCTACAGGTGGTTCCATTATGAATAGAACATGGAGGTTGAGCCAATCTTCCTCCACAGTGTTCACTGATCCCCCCAGCCTGGGTTGGCTGTCCTTCCTTTGTTCTCCCAAGGATGCCTATCTCCATTAACACATGGCTATGTTGATTATGATTAATTCTTGTCCTATTTTATCACTGGGTCATGAGCTACTTGGGGTGATGACTGTGTCTTGTCTTTTAGGACCCTCAGTTACCATAGAGCCCTCCATGTAGAAGGTACTCGATAGATGCTTACACACCTGCGTAAGTGGCAGGGGTGAGAAAGTGCTAGGACATTAGACTGGAGAAGTAAATAGAAAGGGCCAAGGAGAGCTCTAGATTCCACCCCAAAGCTTATACACAGTCATTGAAGAGTTTTCAGCAACAGAGTAACAAGTCAGATCTGCACTTAGAAAGATCTCTCTGGTGGGGCGAAGAATGGGGAAAACTAGACCCAAAGCAGGGAGAAAAGTGAGGAAGATCTCCTAAGACGAGAAAAGGGAAGACATAAAAGCTACTGCCAACTTCTTTATACCATCCAGACTGAAGACATTGCTAATTGCTTGCCACGTGGGCTGTCATCTGAAGGGGAAGAGAAGCAGAAGTGAAGAACCACTCACCCCATGGTGGAGGAAGGCAGTGTCTGTCTGGGGAGCAGTGATGGGAGTGAAGGGGCCGTAGTTCCAAAGTGGTGCTGCCGCTCTTCTCCCCTCAGGTACTAGCTGATGTCCCATGACTTGGTGTTACCAAACTTACCCTAAGTAATATTGGGCAGTCCCCTCAGCCTCTCATCGTCTCCATCTCTAGTCTAACAAATGGAAATTTGTAGTGCTAACTTAGCTAATTGTAAGATACTTTTACAAAACATTTAAACTAGAAAAATATAGTGTATTGTTCACCAGTAGTTATTGGGCATCTGCTATGCATCATGCACTCTGCTGGCTGCTACAAGCACCAAAATGAAGCAAATCCCCACCCTGGAGGGAGCTTTGTGAATCTCTTAGGGGTGGCAAACGTTTAAGGATGTCTTTGCAATTAAAATGTGCACAACATTGGTATTATTGGGTATAATGATAGCTCAGAAGGAACAACTATGTCAGCTTCTTCCCAGAGAGGCAGAGAAGGCATCACAGAGGATATGACATTTAAACCGAGATGAGCCTTGCCGGACTCTGCAGATGGCAGAGGGTGGGGAAGCTCACCAGGCAGGAAAACCGGCCGAGACATGCAGGGGACAGATGGCTAGTGTCAGCACTGCAAGTGATTTGGCTCAGACAGAGCACAGCATACACAGGAGGGAAAATGAGGATGGAAATAAAAGGTAGGGCCAGGTGAAGAAGGGTTTTATAACATATTAAGATATTTTACCTTATCCCATAGGTCATGAGGAGTCACAAAAAGAAAGTGAGCAGGAAAATGGTAAGGACAAATAGGGGTGTGTTGGCTGTGTGAACCAAATCTCAGAGTAGGCTGGCAGCGAGTGGACATCAGTGATGGTCCAAAACAGTACAGCATGAGGAGGCCCTTGACCAAGGCAGCATTTGAGGCGGTAGAGATAAAGGAATAGATGTGAGAGATATTTCGGTGACATGTTTGGTAAGATTTGGTGAATGACTGATTGTTGGGAAGTGAATGAAAGGAAAGGATGAGGATGCCCTTCTAGGTCTCTACCTTAAGAGACTGGAGAAGTCATTGCATTACCAACCTAGATGTGAATGGGGGTGGGAGCAGTCTGCAGAACACAGGGCTTCGGTGTGTCTTTTAGAGGTGGTTTGTAGAGTATTCAAGTGGGGATGCCCATTACTTAAGAGATGGGAACTTAGAGGACTGATCTGGCCCAGAGATACTGGTGTATGAATCATAAGGTATGAACGGTGCTTAAATCCATTGGAATGGATGAGATTGCTTGGGAATACATGTGACAGAGAGGAAATCAGGCTGATGGCAGGAATCTTTTTCAGTTGTCTATTACTGTATATCAAACCACCTGAAAACTTAGTGGCTTAAAACAACAAATTACATTTCATCTGGTGGGTTGTCTGGGGGTTGGGTTCATTTGGAAACGCTGGGGTAGTTGAGTCTCTCTCTCTCTCTCTCTCTCTCACTCCACCCTCCCCCGCCCCAGCCCTCACTTGGTTTTTTGTCTTGGTCATCCTGATGACATGGCAGTTTCTGGCGAGTGTTCCAGTGAGGCAAGCCCCAAGACGCAAGCACTTGTCAGGCCTTTGCTTGCTTAAGGTTTGCTGATGTTCCATTGGACAAAGCAAGTCCCATGGTCAAGCCCAGACTCAATGTGGAGGGGAATAGGAAACAACCAGAGGTGTGATTCATTGGGGAACATTACTTATTTACGTAAAACCTACGCAAAGAGAGAAGCAGAAAAAAATAATAAAAGGAGACATCAAAAGAGAAGCCATTGAAGAAAAGTCACAAAGATCCATCTGAAAGGAAAAATAAGACATCAAGGTAGAAGAGTTTCTGGAAGGGAAGGGGCAGCCGTGCCAAAGGTCACAGAGAGATCAGGGAGGAAGGAATGACAAGCTTCCATTGGACTTGGTCATTGTTAACCTCTTCAGTTTCAAGTGCTGAGAGTAGAAAGTAGATTGCAGAGGGGCAAGAAGTTAGTGGGAGTTGGGAGTGCGTAGAGAGTTGGTGTAGACTCCAGACTCTTTTATTAGAAGCTTAGTTATAAATGAAGAGAGATGGGTGTCTAGAAAGAACTCACATAGAGGGTACTCGTTTTTGTTTTCGTTTTGTTGTTGTAATATCAGAGTAGAAAGCATTCTTTGAGAGTAGGAGACAGAGGCAGGGGAGGAAGGGGACAGCTGCTTACGAGAGTAAGGATTGGGGGTTGATGGGAGCAGTCACACCTGTTTTTCTGAAACCAAAGACAGGTGAAAATGGCAATTTCATAGGTTGGAGTGGACAGAGATGGCAGAAAGTTAAGGAAATTCGTTGATAATAGTTGCTATTTTTCTTATTAATTCAGTGGTTAATCACCTGGGGAGATGATAATGTTCGTGAGTGGTCAAGAAATGCAAGGAAAGTGTTCAACTTTTGGAACAGCCACTACAGGAAAGAAAGAAGCTACAGAAAGGACCCTCCTTGAGTGCTCAGCTGAGACTGTAGCAGCACCAAGTTGTTATGCAGCTTTCTTAAGTGCGATTTGCCCCCTGGGGAAAAGGAGTAGACTCTGTGAATTGCCAGGTTCACCCAGAGGAGTCATTCTTTCCTTCAGACACCCAGAGGGATGGTTGCCCACATAGCCAGTGCCAGGGTAGAGTCCCCAGGAGCCAGGCAATATCAGCTTGGGTTGTTACCTGGAGGCATGAAGTACCCACAATTATGGGTTCCTTGTTTAAATATAGAACATGAGTTGTATGTGATTATACATACATACATATTAATACATATTACACATATGTGTATATGAATGATATGTAGGGATTCCTTGTCATCTCAAATCTCTCTTTTTTTTTTTTTGAAACAAATGTGTTAACAACAACAAATAAATAAGCATATCTCCCCCTCTATCTAGTCTGTTAAGTCCCTGGATGGCTGTTGGCTCGTTTGGTTGGATTATGGCCAACGTTAATCAAGCCAACAACTCCGGCACTGTTTTTGCTCTGCCGGTCTCCGCAGTGTCAATGTTACATAGTGGGACATAATATTATCAGTGCAAGTTCTTGGAAAATTCTAGGCCAACCTGTGTCAAATTCAAAGTTGTACTTTGATATGTAGAGTGAGAATAGGTCACAATTTAAGGTTGCCTAATTTCCTATCTTGTGTGTCAGACCTCAGGATGCTCCTCACTTAACTCTGGTTTAGATATTTACCAATAACTTTTGCTAGCACATGATACCCTAGTTCTCTTCCTCCTTGGTCAAAATATTCGTGGTAGGTAGAATACTGAATTTGGTTTTTGCAGATCATGTACATACAGCTCTGATTTTACAGAAAGGAATGTGAGGCTTAGAGGATGCCGAAGGTCACCCTGCTGTAAATGACAAAAACGGGATCCAAACCCAGGTCTCCTAACCCCCTGATCAATCCTCTTCCCCAAACAGAAATCTAATAACTGCCCAAAGACTGCTTGCCTTTCTCATGATCCACTGTGAGCTGAACTCCCTTACGTACACTTGTTTGTACTTTCCTCTGCTTTAAAGGGGAAAAGTCACATTTGATGGACAAGTCTGCACTGTAATTCCCACAAGATCTTGCCCTAGGCTGCAGCTCTGGATAAGACTGACTCGAGAATTATGCAACCAATTATGATTAATCCCTTCTCTTGGGTAGAAACACTGCTTGCTTGCTGCCTAACTGCTCCACGTTGAAATATGGTAGTCACGGGCACCCACATGGTTGCTACATCTCTCCGATTTGTAAGAGGTTAGTTCAGCACAGTACCTAGCACAGCACCTGACATACAGGAGGCACCGGACAAAGGCTTGTGAAATCCCTGTGGCACTTAAAGTGCTGGGATAACTGGTACAGAAAGACAAAAATCATTTTTAAAAAAGGTTCTGTGTACTTGAATGTGAAAGTGGAAACATTCCTAATTTTATCTTAATTTGTATTTTAACATAGTTAACTACCTCCAAAGTAATTACTTGTTAATATGTTTATAATGTGTTTATATGATTGAGCTGCTATACTGGGGCTTTTCATTTAGAAAGCCAGCAAGAATTCACATTCGGCCATTCTCTAAGCTCTTCTCTGGAGACGTCCAGGTATGCAGCTGCCAACCTCAGCTCATGTGGTAGAGCTTTGTGGGGAAAAGGAGGAAGGTGACCGGGCTGCAAAACTGGGAACAATCCACCCTCCAGTCCCTTCCTGTCCTCATAGACACTGTTGTGGGCCCTTGGGCCACTCCTAAGTCACCTGAGTCTAAAATCGATTAAGGATGGTTTTACATGTTTCACTGACAGCCTGTTTGTTCAGTGCCTCTGTCAGGGAAAGAAAAGGTAACATTGCCAGGCCTGACGCGAAGAGGGTGAAACAGAACATGTGGACTCAGAGATGGCAAAAATCAAGGCAGTGGAACAAGAATGACTGAATCTGGGGAAACAATACCATATTCTGTGTGTACGTTTCCTTTGTCTCATACCTTTTTTTTGTTTGGTAAAATATACATATCATAAAATATGCCATTTTCATGGCTGGGCACAGTGGCTCATGCCTGTAGTCCTGGCACTTTGGGAGGCTGAGGTAGGAGGATCACTTGAGCCCAGGAGTTGGAGGTTGCAGTGAGCTACGATGACACCACTGTACGCTAGCCCAGTGACAGAGAGAGACTCTGTCTCAAAGTAAAATTACTCTGTAACCATTTTTAAATGTACAAGTACATTCACATTGCTGTGCTACAGTCACCACCATCCATCTCCAAAACCTTTTCGTTATCCCAAACAAAAACTCTGTACCCATTAACTAATAACTTCCCTTTTGTCCTCCTCCCAGCCCCCGGCAACCACTGTTCAACTTTCTGCCTCTATCGATTTAACCATTCTAGGTACCTCACATAAGTGGAACCCTACGATATGTGACCTTTTGTGCTTGGCTTATTTCACTTAGCATAATGTTTTGAAAGTTCATCCATGTTGTAGCATGTGTCAGAATTTCCTTCCCTATTAAGGCTGAGTAATATTCCATTGGATGTATATGACACATGTTGTTCATCCATTCATCTATCCATGAACACTAGACTTTTTCCACCTTTTAGCTACTGTGAATAATGTTGCTCTGAACATAAGTGTGGCCTCATGCCTTTTGAAGACTAGACCCTGTCCAGTCAAGGCCCTGGTACTTGGTAACTCCTCCTTTCCTGAGGTGGGTTCAAACTAGCTCCCCTGGTCCCTGTGCCCACTCCATGGCGAAGGTCTCACCTCCTCCTGGAACTGAGGCTGGCTTCCTTGCATACCACGTGCTCCATCCTCATGGTGGTCCTCTTGATTCTATAGATTCCCTGCTTTTGTATTTGGACATGGGACCCAGGCTGGACCTGATGTCTTTCCTGGGAGTCACTGCCATAGCATGAGGCTCCCTCAGCCTGGCCCTTGCTCTGAATAAGATGAGGTGCTATACCCTGGCATACCTCAAGGTCAAGGCTTTAGAAAACATTCTGTAGATAATAACAATGGTACATTATAACATAGAAAATTTCATTGAAATACACATGCAGTTGATTGGATAACATTGTAAGTTTTCTCAAGTTATCCCTAAATATTATTATCAAAGAGAATTACTTGCTATTTGACTATTTACTGGTAAGAATTGATAATCATTTATTTACTGAGCTTTTCCTATATGGAAGGTACTATATTGAATTTATGGGGGAATATACTAAATGGGAACATATTTCCTCCATTGCTCTCAGAAAGAGCACATGTAATCAGCAATATGCTAACCATGATGACATAATTAATGAAATGGATTATGGTTTATCTTTACAGCTATGAAAATGTCATATACATTCCCCTGCACCTAGGCTTTTTTTCCATAGCTTGGAGATTACAGCACATCAGCACATAAATACTACCTCATTCTTTCCAATACCCGTGATATTTTCATAGTTATGGGGGGAAAAAAGGAAGGAAGGATCTACAAAATATATACATATACACATGTACATATATACATTTGCATGTGTGTATTTATGTGTGTGCCTGTAAATGCACAGGTGTCTGGAATGATACACAAAGAACTAGCAATAGTGGTTGTCTCTGGGGTGTGGGATTGTGGATGAGACAATACTTTTTTCCTGGACATTCTCTTTTGTACAGTTTAAATTTTCTGTGTCCACATATTACTTTCAAATTGTAAAAAATGTCTCTAAAACTAACAATAAAAGACAGTATGTGGTAAGTGGCAAATGATAGTATGCAAGCACCATGAGAAGCTCTAGAGGAAGGAAGGCTTGCTTTAGGCTGGGGCAGGCCTGGCGGTTCACAGAGGAGGAGTGGGGTCTACAAGTGAGCTGTAAAGAGTGGGTAGGATTTGGGGACAGGGAGTAGTAACAGGAAGGCAGGGTGGGACACCAGTCCCGTCGGAAGGCACAGAAAGCAGGTAATACGAGGGCAGAGCCTGGGTGGTTGGCATTGCATTGCTGATCCATGGCAAGTCACATGTTTCAGGAATCAGGCAGGTAGATGTGTGAACATCCTGTTACAAAAGTCAAGAAAGCAGCAGCCGGTGTTTTGCCAGAGTAACTGCAACTTCCCCTCCCCTAGTGTCTCCTGAGACAAATCCAGCAATAGCCCCAGAAAGAAGCTTTGCCTTATCCTAGCGCTTGAGTAATTGTTCATTTAACTCTCCGATATTCAACAGCAAGCGAAGATGTCAAATGTGACATTGGTCTAAACACATTCAAGTCTGCCGGTATCTACAGCTGTGGAAAAAACATCTAATGCCGAGCAACGTGAACTGGGTGTGGTAGGCTGGAAACATAGGTTGAGACTGGGTTGGGTTGTACTAGTCTCAGTAGTTTACATTTTATTCCATGAGTTATATGTAGCTATTGAAGTTTTGTGAATAAGGAAGCGCATAGAAAAATAATTGTGACACTATGTGTAACTTGTCAAGTGGCAGTTTATGGGGTGGAATTGAGGAAAAAGAGGCCAGTGAGAGGTAATTGTAATACTTGTGGGTAGTAAGCATGAGCATCAAAAGGTGTGAATGCTAAACTCTGTGGAGGGAGAACTGGCGGGTCTTCATGACTGAATATAGGAGCTGAGAACAAGTGGAGGATGACTCTGAGACCTGGAGCCCAAGCGATTTAAAAGGACAATAGAAATGACAGCAGAAACAGAGAAGGCATCAGGAGGGAAAGCTTATGTGGGGGGAGAGGTAAACTTGCTTTTACACATGTTGATTTAGAGACAATACAATAGCAAAGTGAAATGATCTAGCAGTTACCCAAAGATAAAAAGATCACACTGAGTACTAAGTAAATGAGATTCCTGATGACCACACATAGTATTACCTATGAAATCTTGCCAAAAAAGGAACTTGAATCAGATCAAGCATCTAGATCTATGAGTTTACCAGAAATTTGGGAGAGAGAAATGTGTTAAACAACACCACAGGGATTCAGTCAGCAAAATCCAGAATGTGGGATATGACTTAGTACAACCGATCTGACGTCTTCAACAAATCCATCGCAAGAAAAAGAGAGAAAAAGAATCTAAAGATAAAAAGAGACTTAAAGAGTCACAACAACTGAGATTTATAGACCTTATTTGGATCCTGATCTGAACAAATCAACTTTCAAAAAACTTTATGAAACTATTGAGGAAATTCGATCTGACTGGATATTTGCTGATACTAAAAAATTCTTTTTCATTTGTGGGCATATTAATGTTCTGTGGTTAAGGCTTTTAAAAAAAATTTTTTTTTTCTTAGAAACAGGGTCTCACTATGTTGCCCAGGCTGGAGCGCGGTGGCTGTTCACGGGCACAATCATGACACACTACAGCTCAAGCAATCCTCCTGCCTCAGCCTCTTGAGTAGCAGGGACTGCAGCTGGGACTTAATACCACGCCTGGTTGTTAAGGCTTTTTAAATGAGCCCTTCTTTTTAAAGATATATACTGAAATATTAAAGATAAACTGATATGATTTCTGGGATTGCTTCAAAATAATCTAGAGGGGTGGGGGATGGGGTGGGTGCAGAAGAAACAAGAGTGGACATAAATTGATGATTGCTGGGGCTTGGGAGAGAGTCCCTGTGGAGAGGCCGTCATGATCACACAATTCTGTCTATATTTTTGTGTATGTCTAAAATTTTCTAGAATAAAAAGTTTAAAAGACAGGTAAAGGAGAGAGTTCACTCCATGAAAGTCAAATACTTCCCCGTAAAAGTAAATGTCTACACACAGGTGAGCTGGTAGTGCAGAACTAGCAATAAGTCCTGAGTAAGCCCCACATTTAAGTTCCTATATCAGAAAAAAAGGAACAGATTTCCAGAGTAGAAGTAGTACACTCTTCTAGCAAAAATCACTGCTTTGACAGCCTGAGCCTCAGCAAGGCCTTATCTCTACAAAAAGATAGAAAAATTAGCTGGACAAGGTGACATGTATCTGTAGTCCCAGCTACTCAGGAGGCTGAGGCAGGAGGATCGTTTGGGCCCAGGAGTTTGAGGTTACAGTGAGTTATGATGACGCCACTGCACTCTAGCCCAGGCAACAGAGCAAGACTCTGTCTCAAATAAACAAACAAAAATCACTACTTTGAAATTCAATAAATCTGGGTTTGAATCTAGGGCTGACTCTCACTAGATTTGTTAACTTGAGCACATCACTTAACCTCAGTAAGTCTCAGTTTGCGTATCTGTAAAGTGGAGATAATAATTGCATCTACTTCATAGAGTTACTATGAAGGTTAAATTAAATAATGTGTATAAAGTACCTTATATTCTGCCTGATGCAAAATAAGTGTTTGTTAAACGTTTGCCATTAGTACTGTTGTTTTATTACTGAATAGAATGGTCATAAAAGATACGAAAAGAACCAGGGTGTGTGGTATGATAGCAAGATAAAATTTTGATGAATGAGCAATGGCAACGGTGCTGTGTTATAATCAAGGAATCTGATACTTTCACCGGGTTAGGTAATTTGGAGGATTAGATCATTCAGAGGTCATTGATGATGTCGTTGTGTTTGTTTCATAAAGATGTGGCGTGAGGAACCAGATGACAAAAATTAAGCTGGGAGCGACGGTGAAGCAATGGGAGCAGCGGGTACTATGTATTTCCTTATGTGGTGACGAAAGGAGGGAACAGAACAGAGCAGCAAAGACAAAGAAGCCCTTTTTCAAGGTAAGGGAGCTCCTGCAAGTCTGCAGGAAGAAAGGAAGCCGCTTACAGAGCAGTAGGAGATGCTAAGGCAAGAGCCACGTGTCCTCAGCCAGGAAGAGAGATGGAGGGCTGGCCCCGCGGTGAGTTAGAGATTTGGGGAAGTTGGTATACAGTGGGATCGGTTTGGTGAATAAAAACAGGACAAACCAAGAGAAGAATCAGGAACTTTGAGGACACCATGGAAGGAATTGTGAGGGAGGAAAAATTATGGAAGGAGAGACGATCGGGTGGAGAAAGAAGGCGCACAGAGATGTATGGGAATCAGTGTAAAAGCGAACAGGAGAGCAAAAGGCCGATATCTGGGCGAGTGGCTGAGGATGACAAGGTTGCCAAGGCTGGCCACAAACTAGAGCAGGTTCTATGGAGGGCAGGATGGGCTCCCGCGTGGTGTCAGAGAACTGAGCAGGCGACAGTCTGGGCTCTGTCCTATTGTGGAGATTGTTCTGTGGCCTTTGAAGACACCTCCTCTTGGGTGATTGGAGAAGGGCGTCAGCTGACACCCGGTAATAAATTGCGTCCACAATGGCCCGTGGTGGCATAGAGCCCTCCAGCTGCCCGGGGTGGAACTGCAGGTGTTGATAAAGCACAGAGATAAGATCACTCCCCAGAAAGAGGAGGCGGAAACACAGTAGAAAGCAAATCCAACCAATGAGAAACAGGGGTCATAAAAAAAAGAAGTACTAAAGTATAAAATCCTTTCTTTGTAATTACTGAGCTCTTCACTCTACTTATATCCTTTTCTTCCACTCTCTGCACGTCATGTCAGAGCCTCATCCTAAGACAAGGCTGGTTTCTTATACTACCTGATGTGAGAGAGAGAGAGAGAGAGAGAGAGAGAGAGAGAGAGAGAGAGAGAGAGAGAGAAAGAGAGAGAGAGAGAGAGAGAGAGAAACCTGGTAATTTAGTGACTTACTTGTGTGAAAACTACTGAGTCTAAATGCCATGACCTTCCAACAAAGGAGATTACAATTTGGGAGGAATACATTTGAAATCTAGATTCATCTGGATTATGATGTCCTATGTGTATCTCTTTTTAGTATATGTGCTGCCGAAGCGAGCACATATTTGTATCTCTTTTTAAATGCAGCTTTGGCCTACCCTACTTCCTGTCCCCAATATTCATTGTTCCTCTTCTTCCATACTAACAGAATTTTTAGCAAGGCGCATGGCTCCCCAAAATAAAGACTGTATATCTCAGCTTCTTTCACAGTTAGGTGTCATTAAGTTGGCCCAACAGTATGTGAAAAAAAATATTGGCTCTCAGCTTCTGGGGAACTTCCTAGAAAGATAGTTGGTGTGTGTCCTCTACCCCATTTTTTTTCCTTCCTCTGATGCCTGGAATTGGAGTCTAGCCCCGTCTTGGACTACAAAGACAGTGGCACAGCCTCAGGATGGGGAAGCAAAGCTGAAAGAGATTGATCCTTAAGACTTAGAGTAGACACATAGACACATCCTTGAACTTGTACAGGATTGGCATAAAACTTCTATTTCGTTTATGCTAATATTATTTGAGGATTTTTTGTTACTTGTAGCCAAACCAAACCTAATTCTAATTGATGTATGTGTTAAAATGAACTAGCCATTGGGGAGAAAAGAGTATTTGATATTTAAGAATATCAATAATTAAGAGAAGCAGTATTCCTGGCAGCAGGATTTCCTAGTGCAAAAGCACAGAACAGAGGGAGCATAGCACTTTTGTTCATGCAGAACCATGCCAGAACGTGACAAAATAGTGCTCTATTACATGACATTAGCAGCAGCCTAAAGTGTTTTGGGATGAGTGTTAGGAAGTGAAGTTTCAAAGAGTGGAAGAGGAAGTCACCAATGGGCTTGTAGAAAAGGACTGATACACCTCACTTTGGGTTGTAGACAATAAGTCAATGCACAGTGGTAGCTGTGCACACACCGGCAATATGCAGGAGCTCGTGCAGCAGACAGGATAGTTGAGAAGGGAGGAGTACATGGTGAGACACTAGGATGGAGCAGGTATTGGGGGAGAAGCCGAGAGAATGGGGGCCCCATAGGGTTCGAGAGCAGGGTGATAGAATCAGCCATGCACGAAGGAGGGGAAGCTGTGGTCACAGGCTGCCCATGGATGTATTTCAGAAACCGGGCGGTTCCAGGCGATGTCCTCAGTAAACATGGGGGAGCGGGACTCAGAGTTGAACTGACAGCTACAGGGTGGTGGTGGAAGGCCATGGCAGAGTTTTGCTCGAGGAGGGCGGGAGGAGTGGAGATACCAGACCAGGTCCGGGAGCTGTATTTAATGGCAAATGAGGAGCGTTCCCTGGAGACAGCTATGGAAGGGGTCCTGTCTTCCAGGGAAGGACTGAGGCTGGGTCAAAGTCAAACAGCTACACAGAAAAGTCAGCCACAAAGCATTACTCAAATCACATAAAACAGATCTTCAGTCAGGGTTCCCACTGTGGGCTTCCAGGTTTGTTTTTTTGTTTAATATATTTTTACTGTAGTAAAATATACATAACATTTACCATCTTAACTTTTTTTTTTCTTTTTTGAGACAGAGTCTCGCTCTGTCGCCCCAGCTAGAGTGCAGTGGCATCATCATAGCTCATGGCAATCTCAAACTTCTGGGCTCAAGCGATCCTCCTGCCTCAGCCTCCTGAGTAGCTGGGACTACAGGCATGCACCACCATGCTTGACTAATTTCTTCTATTTTTAGTAAAGACCAGGTCTTGATATTGGTCAGGCTAGTCTCTAACACCTGACCTCAAGCCATCCTCCCAGAGTGCTAGGATTACAGGTGTGAACCACCACGCCCAGCCAATTTTAAACATTTTCAAGTGTATAGTCCAGTGGCATTAATTATATTCACACTGTTGTGCAACTATCACCACTATCCATTTCTAAAACTTTTTCATCTGCCCAAAGTGAAACCCTGTACCCATTAAACAGTAACTCCACATTCCCTGCCCTCCCAACCCTAGTAGACTTTTTTCTATTTTCTGTCTCTATGAATTTTGCCTATTCTGAGTATCTTCATGTAAGTGGAATCACACAATATTTGTCCTTTTTTGGCTGGCTTATTTCACGCGTGTCCTCAGGGTTCATCGATGGTGTAGCATGTGTCAGAATTTCCTTCCTTTTTAAGGCTGAATAATATTCCATCATATCTATATGCCACGTTTTGTTTATCCATTCATCCGCCGATGGCCATTTGGGTTGTGTCCACATTTGGGGGCTGCTAGAATTTTGACCACCTGTGGTAGAGGCTTAATTACAGTGGAAAGATAGGGGAGGGAGGGAAAAGTTAGCAGGGAAAGGGAGAAACCCAGAGCAGAAGAGGGATGTCATCTGCCCTTGTACAAATGTGGAAACTGCAGTCTGCAGAAAGCGTGAATGGCTCAAAGTCACACAGAACTCAAGCCTTCCCAGTGTTTGATCTGCAGACTGCTTTCCCCTCCTAGCTCCCACGTCTACCACCAAGCTAGTCTGAATTCAGCTGAACGCCATGACCGGCAAGGAATATGCGTAGGGCCAGGGAAGCAGAGCCCGGAAGCCTGAGAGCAGAAGCTGGAACGCCATGGAATGATGCCAGAATGGCACAGAAACAGAGCGGAAAGAGACCGTTCCCAGATGAAACCGTCAAAGCATCTTTGGGCCCACCTCGCTTGGCTATCGATCCTTTCTGCTTCTCTACCTTTGCTGTTCACATTCCCTTCTCTTACGTAGCCATCTTGCTCCTTTGCTTCATTTTTTTTTTTTTTTTTTTTTT